>CM062809.1:714831088-715028556 GCA_031772625.1 Pinus tabuliformis
AATGGGGAGACCTACGCTGCAGTGGTCTCCAATCCAGCTCAGAATGGAAAACCAACAGGAGATCATCCCTATGGGACAGTTATATGGAGTAACTGTTGATATCGAAGGTGCGAGCATGATGGTTGACTTTGAGGTGATGGAGATCATTCATGACAGTAATCCATACCCTGCACTCTCGAGCATTGACTAGGCCATTGACATGAACGGGGTCATCAATCTAAAAAGGAGGACAATGTCGTTTGAGAAGAAATTGCTTCGATATATAGTGCCATTGGACCCTGCAGAAGGGGTGCACTGCACTGAACCAGTCCGTGACTATGAAGAAAGTGATGATGAACTGGATCAGATCTACAAAATAATAGCGCGATACCAGGACTGGATCAATCCAATGGCATATGGAAAAATTGCATGGGATCGGGAGAGTTCCTGCACCTCTGATTCAGATGAAGAGTTGGAACATTGGCAGAATCGTTTACATGAAGTATCCACACTGTGATGCAACATGATGACAAAATCGTTGTGTTGTGTTTCGTCGGAGGTTAGAAACTTACCTTATTATGATGGTTTAACTAACGTGGATAACTTTTTGGATGAATTTTAGTGTGAAGTCCCCAAGGATCACCTCTTCCAAGCGTTAGATTTGGCGTTGCATGCTACACTTGCACAATGGTGGGGGAAGCACAAGGATAGCTTTGATGGATGACGAGATTAGAGAAGAATGATGAGGTTACAGTTTGGGTGCCCTAACACTAGATTGACCAAGAAATATAGCAGGAAGGATGATCCATGTGATCACCTAGCAAAATGGACTAAAGCATGGGGGACAAAACTGAAACTGGAGTGGGTAACTTATTTTGCCATACGTTGGATACAATTCCCATGAACTGGTATCTGGAAACGGAGCTCCGCCATGGCACTGTGGAGTGGGATATATTGAGGGAAGGATTCTTATTGACCCTCAATTTTTAAGATGGTTTTATGAGCATCGATGAAGCCCTACAGGAGATTAAGGCAGTTATATTCAGAATTTCGCAAGAACATATGGAGTGGGTCCAACCAAATTGGAGCACTGAGCTATGCCATGCACTGGAATGTTATAATGTGACAACTGCAGAGGAGGATCACGATCCAAGAAATATTAATATTCCAGACGTAGAAGGGCATCACGAAGTCGAGGGTCCACAAATAGACAACCCAGACATCACCGTACTGATGAAGACAAAGCAGGTAAACATTGGTACTAAAGCAGAGCTGAAGTTTGCAAAGATTGGAGATTATTGGGATGATGTTACTATGGATAAGGTTGCTGAGTTACTCTGCGAATATCAGGACTTGTTCCCTACCAAGTTTTCGGATTTGAAGGGAATAGTAGGAGACTTGGACGTTATGAAAATCACTTTGAAGCTAGACACAAAGGCTATTAAACAGAGGTCGTGTCGCCTTAATCCTAAGTACAAGGAGAAGGTTCACATAGAGTTTGATAAGATGCTGGAAGCGGGCATTATAGAACCAGTTGAGGAATCTGATTGGGTGAGCCTGATGGTGGTTCAGGAGAAGAATTTGTAAAGGAAAGATAAGGATTTGCGTAGATATGCAGAAGCTTAATGATGCTTGTGTCCACGATCCATTCTCAACGTTGTTTACCGATGAAGTATTAGACAATGTTGGAGGGAAGGATGCGTACTCGTTCACTAATGGGTTTTCGGGGTACTATCAGATTAAAATCGCGCTTGAGGATAGGAGAAAAATGACCTTCGCGGTGGAATGGGGATGTTTTCAATACGTTGTGATGCCGTTCAGACTCAAGAATGCGCTTGTGATATTTTCTCGCGTACTCATCGCAACATTTAAGGAGTTCATTCATAAGTTCCTGAAAGTATACTTTGACCACTGGACAGTGTTCGAACTAGTAAATTTCCATGTAGCAAGTCTACGCCTGATGTTGGATATGTGTTGCAGATACGAGATCATGCTGAATTTGAAGAAATGCATCTTCTATGTTCCATTTGGAATCTTGTTGGGTCACGTGGTGTGTAAGCAAGCTCTGATGGTGGATCTTGCAAATATTGCAATCGTTGTGAATTTGGAGGTCACAAGGAACATTAATCAGTTGCTCGTGACATTGGGACATATGGGATATTACAGGAAATTTATCAAAGCATATGCTCAAATTATCGCGCCTATGTAGAAACTACTGAAGAAGGATGCAACATTCTGTTGGGACGAATAATGTCAATGCAACCTAGATGTTTTGAAATAATAGATGGTCACTGTGTCAATCTTGGTATTCCTAGATTGGAAGAAGGAATTTCACGTACACGTTGATGCCTCTTGCATTGCGTTGGGTGCAATGTTAATGCAAGTCAGTGAAGGAGAAATGGACCATCCTATAGCCTTCGTGAGTAGGAAATTATCGAAGGATGAGAAGAATTAATCAACGACTGAGCACGAAGGGTTGGCTATGGTGTACGCATTGTAGAAATTCATGCACTATCTACTAGGAGGGAATTGCAAGACGTACATAGATCATTTTTCTTTAAAATACTTGGTCAATAAGCCTGTGTTGGGGGAGGAGATCTACAGGTGGTTGCTACTATTCCAAGAGTATGACTTTGAAGTAATTGTGAAGCCAGGGAGGTTGAATACAAGGCCTGACCACCTTTCATGGATCGAAACAGGAGAGGAGCCCAATAATCTAGAGGAAGGGTTGCCAGATGCACAACTCTTTGTGGTGTGCATAGCAGATAATCATTTTGCTGATATTATTCACTTTTTGACTTAGGACGTGATTTGATTGTGAACCTTTAGAGGTCAAAATCACAAAGATATAATAATTTTAAGGTCAGCCAATTTGACAAGCTCAAAATCAAGCTCTCAAAAGGTGTGTATTTTTTAAATTTGCATAAATTTTATTTGAACAATTATTTTGAAGTTATTCAAAGGGAATATTGAAGCGTAGATATCATTAATTGGTTCCAAAATGCCTCCCAAACAAAAAAATGTTACACCCATTAAGCCATTAGAAAGCTCTACTATGACACATGAAGAAGAGGAAGAAATGCAACATGTTATATCAAAATTATGAGACCAAGTGCAACGAATTTCGTGCTCACAAAGAGCAACCAAAGATGAACTGAAAGTGATGAAAGAAAACATAAAAGGGGACATGGAAGGTTTGAAGGAAAGTTTAACAAAGTTGCTACAAGAAAGACTTCCTAGTGATGATAAGATATTATATGAAACTCATGATGAGAACAAAAGGAATGTGAATCATGATTTTAGAGCCTCTATATTTGGGTTGAAGACCAACCATATTTGTTGGGATGGGGTCCCCTGGTTTAGTTTTGGGGTTAAAATAACCCAAGTTTTGATATATTCTTGTAAATAATGTAAAGTCTCCATGATTTGTGGATGCGGAGCGCGTAGATGATTAGGAGTCAAAGGGGTTTTAGCCCCTTTCTTATGTAAAGTTGAGCTGGTTTTGAGATCCACCCATGGTCCGCGGAACATGGGATTGTATGAAGGAGGCTATAAATAGGTGTGTCTTAGAGATTCTAACGTAGGTCTATGGGGATAACAGATGGAGTCTTAGAAGTGATAGCGTAGAGAAGTGGGTTGGATAGGAGAGAAAGGCTTTGCAGCCGAGTGCGCAAAAGCCTAGTTAGAGTATGTAACTAAGTGCACGAACCCCTGCAGTTGAGTGCGCAGGGTAGTTTTGAGTCTGTAACACTGAATTGAAGATAAATAAATAAAGTTACTCAAGAAATACTGTGTATATCTATTTATCTCTGTTTATTTCTGCTTATGATATATGCTATGGATGAATAATGTGCTTATGAAATATTGATCTAATGATGCACGATTCTCTTGAATAAGTCTTAATAGATGTATGCAATGAATATTAAGTACTTCGTGAAGATTGTGATGAATTCTGTTATGTTTACTAATCAGCTTAAGTAGATCTGCGCAAACCCTCATCTAGGATGGTTCTCTAATGCACGTAAGTGAATAAAATAAATGTTAAGGGTCTGGAAAGGCTGATTGTAGACCTTCACGAAGGTATGAAGACTGTTTTAGTAAAGTTGCAGCATCAAGCCCTAAGGCATTATCGATCTATGCAAAGGCAGATCTGGGGCACTAAAATACATCACACTCGTCTCTGGATGCAGAAACTTGGTTGTTGCATCCCCCCATATTGCTTCATGTGAGACTGAAGCCTGTGCTACGCAGGTTGTTGCCGAAAGGGCCAGTAGTGTACGGATTTGTTGGTTGGGGCAACTAACTCTAAACCTAGGTCAGGACCCCCTAAGCCAACAAATGGTTCTGTTGTCGGAATCGGGATTTGCTTAAAAGAGATGTGTGATGTTGCATCACTAGAACATGACGAAGAAAGAAATTGAAAAGTGGTTGCATAGAAAAATTCAAGAATTCTCAACGTAGGAAAATAGTAATCCACGCCTGTCAAAGGAGAAGTGGTTTGATAGATATTTGTATGCAGAGATACACAAAATTTTCTTTTGCACCTTCTCGATCGAATTATATGAGTGGTTAGCCAAATTGACAGCCACCCAATGAAGGTAGAAGCTTGATAATCCTATAGTGTGGACTCCTGAATTAGTGCAGTGATTAGAAGCCTCTGAGAATCAGATCGCGTGGGTTGTTGATCATTCGCCCGATCGTATTCTTGGAGGATTTGTTACAGAATTCGCAGTTGATACCTCAGTCAGCTACAACAAAGCGGAGCGATGATTTTTAAAGGGACGGTGAGGTAATTATTTACGATCTTTGAATACCTAGATTAAAATGTTGTTATGTGAAAAACGGGTTTTGCAATTGCCTTGATGTTTGGAGCTACATGAAGTGGAAAAAATTTTGGAGATTGAGAGAGATCAAGTCCTGAATATAGCTTGCTAATCGGGCCTCCTTCGAGCAACAACGAGGGAGTGGTACATGCCTCACCACGGAGTGTTGTTCAACTAATAACACAGGGTTTTCTGTGGACACATCATCCATCCACTCCACGTCCACCTCCACCTCCACTGCATACACCTTTGCCCACACCTCTACCACCACCATCGCCATTCAACATGTCAAACACTATGAAGCTGCCAATTTTCAAGGGCATCGAAAATGAAGATACAGAGAAGTTCTAGTTTGTTGCGAATGATGTGTGGACAACGCAGCAAATTACTGATGAAAATATAAAGAAGGCACAATTGATCACTGCTATGTAGGATCACGTGCTGACGTGGTATATTAAGTATTGTTCTGATAATCCTTTGGCATTACTAACAAAGACTAAGGCTTCTTTAAACAAGGAATTTAGTAAGCCTAAGTCTGACTCACAGTCAGTATTTGGATTTAAGGAAATCACAATGAGGATTGATGAGACGCCTTGGGAATTATCAGAGGTTGAAATGTGTGATTCGAGAAGCTAACATACAACTCACAAATGGACAACACCGCGAGTGGTTTATAGCTTCACTTCTACCTCACCTGAGGATTACCTTGTCACAACAGAAGATAGGAACTCAGGTATAAGCCCTAGAAATCGCGATGAGGTTGCATGAAACGCCCATTCAGGATGCGACCTTGGGAGTACAACATATTCACTCCAAGTTACAGAGTCTTTGCTTGGAATTACAGAGATTGAAGAAAGATAAGGAGACTAACCCAGAGGTGTGCACAGAATTCTGGTGTCTGAAATGTAAGGGTCAGGGACACGATAAATAGCATTGTCCAAATTTGTGAATTATATTACAGGAGGGGAACCAATTCCCTTGCAGCCAAAAGTTCCAGCTAGACCGAGAGTGGGGGTTGTGCTATGGTGTGCTATTTTCTAGGTGGTTGGACAACATGCGACGGATAACTGTCATTTACTTCAAAAGTTCATCCAAACATCGCAACAATTGTTCTATAACTTCTGCAAATTAGTGGGCCATGATGAGAACCAATGTCGCAGCTATGAGTTGATGATGGAAATAACCTACATACCAGATGCAAGCAGAAACTCGGCCTCCAGAGTAGGGTGGAAAAGGAGTGCGCGAAGGTTATCAAGGATGAGGATGAGGCTGAGGAGGAGGAGAGCCTGGTAGAGGCTGGGGACAGGTTATCTGTTACAACTGCGGAACACCAGGGCACTATGCGCAGGAGTGTCATAATCAGACACAGATGTCATGTCAATACTGCAACCAGTTTGACCACACTATAGAAGAATGCCCGGTGCTGATAGCTAAGATGCAGGAGAAGAAGGCACAACTTCAACAACCTATGCAAAACTTACAAATGATAAGAACTGAGCCCTGCTAGGACAATCAGAGCATGAATATAGTGTTGAGAAGTGGAATAATGATTGGAAATGATAAGGGTAAAAATCCTGAGGAGAATGGATGGGTCCGCAAGGCCCCAGGGAAGGAACTGGGTTTTGATCTGGTGCGCGCTAAGGAAACATTTATGGAGGCCAAGAAAAGCTTCGCTAAGGCATCCACCTCAGGAAGTCAGGACAAGGTGCAAGAAACAAGCGCGCTTGCCAAGGTTGATCTTTTTGTGGTTACTACGTTTTTAGAGACCTACATAAAACTGTTGCGTAGTAGAAAATTTGTGGAAGGCCTACATTAGTTGATAAACAAATGTGCCAGCAAAGAGAAGGACACTGATGGACACCATGTGGTTAGAAAGATTGGCAAACATAAGGTAATAACGGGGTGCGAGTTGAGGCTCACTACGCAGATAGGAGATTATAAGATGGACAAGGTCATCTTGGATCCGGGGTCCGATGCGAATGTATTGCCAAAACAAACATGGGAAAGAATGGGGAGACCTACGCTGCAGTGGTCTCCAATCCAGCTCATAATGGAAAACCAATAGGAGATCATCCCTATGGGACAGTTATATGGAGTAATTGTTGATATCGAAGGTGCGAGCATGATGGCTAACTTTGAGGTGATAGAGATCATTGATGACAGTAATCCATACCCTGCACTCCTGAGAATTGACTAGGCCATTGACATGAATGGGGTCATCAATCTAAAAAGGAGGACAATGTCGTTTGAGAAGAAATTGCTTCGATATGTAGTGCCATTGGACCCTGCAAAAGGGGTGCACTGCACTGAACCAGTCCGTGACTATGAAGAAAGTGATGATGAACTGGATCAGATCTACAAAATAATAGCGCGATACCAGGACTGGATCAATCCAATGGCATATGGAAAAATTGCATGGGATCGGGAGAGTTCCTGCACCTCTGATTTAGATGAAGAATTGGAATATTGGCAGAATCATTTACATGAAGTATCCACGCTGCGATGCAACATGATGACAAAATCGTTGTGTTGTGTTTCGTCGGAGGTTAGAAACTTACCTTATTATGATGGTTTAACTGACGTGGATAATTTTTTGGATGAATTTTAGTGTGAAGTCCCTAAGGATCACCTCTTCCAAGCGTTAGCTTTGGCGCTACATGCTACACCTGCACGATGGTGGGGTACGCACAAGGATAGCTTTGATGGATGACGGGATTAGAGAAGAATGATGAGGTTACAGATTGGGTGCCCTAACACTAGATTGACTAAGAAATATAGCAATAAGTATGATCCACGTGATCACCTAGCAAAATGGACTAAAGCATGGGGGACAGAACTGAAACCGGAGTGGGTAACTTATTTTGCCATACGTTGGATATAATTCCCATGAACTGGTATCTGGAAACGGAACTCTGCCATGGCACTGTGGAGTGGGATATATTGAGGGAAGGATTCTTATTGACATTCAATTTTTAAGATGGCTTTATGAGCATCGATGAAGCCCTATAGGAGATTAAGGCAGTTATCTTCAGAATTTCGCAAGAACATATGGAGTGGGTCCAACCAAATTGGAGCACCGAGCTATGCCATGCACTGGAATGTTATAATGTGACAACTGTAGAGGAGGATCACGATCCAAGAAATATTAATATTCTAGAGGTAGAAGGGCATCGCGAAGTCGAGGGTCTACAAATAGACAACCCAGACATCACCGTATCGATGAAGACAAAGAAAGTAAACATTAGTACTGAAGCAGAGCTGAAGTTTGCAAAGATTGGAGATTGTTGGGATGACACTACTATGGAAAAGGTTGCTGAGTTACTCCGCGAATATCAGGACCTATTCCCTACCAACTTTTCAGATTTGAAGGGAATAGTAGGAGAGTTGGACTTTATGAAAATCACTCTGAAGCCAGACATAAAGGCTGTTAAACAAAGGTCGTGTCACCTTAATCCTAAGTACAAGGAGAAGGTTCACATAGAGTTTGATAAGATGCTGGAAGCGATCATTATAGAACCAGTTGAGGAATCTGACTGGGTGAGCTCGATGGTGGTTCAGGAGAAGAAGTAGAAAGGAGAGATAAGGATTTGCGTAGATATGCAGAAGCTTAATGATGCTTGTGTCCATGATCCATTCCCAATGTTGTTTACCGATGAAGTATTAGACAATGTTGGAGGGAAGGAGGCCTACTCGTTCACTAATGGGTTTTCAGGGTACTATCAGATTAAAATCGCGATTGAGGATAGGAGAAAAATGACCTTCGTGATGGAATGGGGATGTTTTCAATATGCTGTGATGTCATTCAGACTCAAGAATGCGCTTGTGATATTTTCTTGCGTACTCATCGCAACATTTAAGGAGTTCATTCATAAGTTCCCTGAAGTATACTTTGACGACTGGACAGTGTTCGGACTAGTAAAGTGCCACGTAGCAAGTCTGCGCCTGATGTTGGATATGTGTTGCAGATACGAGATCATGTTGAATTTGAAGAAATGCATCTTCTGTGTTCCATTTGGAATCTTGTTGGGTCACGTGGTGTGCAAGCAAGGGCAGATGGTGGATCTTGCAAAGATTGCAATCATTGTGAATTTTGAGGTCACAAGGAACATTAAGTAGTTGCCCACGACATTGGGACATATGGGATATTACAGGAAATTTATCAAAGCATATGCTCAGATTATCGCGCTTATGTAGAAACTATTGAAGAAGGATGCAACATTCTGTTGGGACGAATAATGTCAGTGCAACCTAGATGTTTTGAAATAATAGATGGTCACTGCGTCGATCTTGGTATTCCCAGATTGGAAGAAGGAATTTCACGTACACGTTGATGCCTCTTGCATTGCGTTGGGTGCAGTGTTAATGCAAGCCAGTGAAAAAGAAATGGACCATCCTATAGCCTTCACGAGTAGGAAATTATCGAAGGATGAGAAGAATTAATCAACGACTAAGCACAAAGGGTTGGCTATGGTGTACACATTGTAGAAATTCATGCACTATCTATTAGGAGGGAATTTCAGGACGTACACAGATCATTTTTCTTTAAAATACTTGGTCAATAAGCTTGTGTTGGGGGAGGAGACCTACAGGTGGTTGCTACTATTCCAAGAGTATGACTTTGAAGTAATTGTGAAGCTAGGGAGGTTGAATACAAGGCCTGACCATCTTTCATGGATCGAAACAGGAGAGGAGCCCAATAATCTGGAGGAAGGGTTGCCAGATGCACAACTCTTCGTGGTGTGCATAGAAGATAATAATTTTGCTGATATTATTCACTTTCTGACTATGGGGATGGCACTGGTAGGGTATACCAGTCAGAAAAGCAAGGAACTAGTAGTGTGTACGACAAACATTTCAGTCATTGTGGGACATATATATAAGATGGGTGCAGATGAAGCTCATTGAGGGGTTGCGGGAGGAAATTATGTAGGAAAGGCAACTGCACAGAAGATTTTACATGTAGGTATATGGTGGACAACGATGCACAAGGATTCTAAGGTGTATTGTAAGGCATGCGATGCCTGCCAGAGAACTAGCAGACCATCGCACAGGGATTAATTTCCATTACAACCTCAGGTCTCTTTGTAGCCATTTGAAAAATGGGTGATTGACTTTGTTGGACCAATTCAGCTCCCAGGGAAGAAAACTGGTGCACGTTATATCATCACCATGACGAAATATCTAACCAGATGGGCAGAGGCACAACCGGTTAAGGATTGTACAGGGGCTACAACAACAAAGTTTTTGTTTGAGTATGTCTTAACCAGATTTGGTTACCCGAATGTGTTGATGAGCGACAAAGGTATGCACTCTCTGAATGAAACAATCATTGCGTTACCAGAGGAATTCCAGGTCTACCATAAGAAGAGTACGCCATAACACCCATAGGCCAATGGAACTATTGAGGCCTTCAACAAGATTTTGGAAAACGCACTGATGAAGGTCTGTAATGCGCAATGAAATGATTGGGATGTGCATGTACTTCCAGTACTATGGGTGTATAGGACTACTTACAAGAAGCTCATAGGAAAAACGCCATTCAGATTGGTCTATGGTGTAGAAGTTGTAATGCCAATGGAGTATATTGTTCCTAGTCTGCGCATAACAGCTCTCACAGGTATGGCAGATCGCGAAGCCTTGGAGGAATAGAACGTACAGCTGATGGAGCTTGAAGAAGACTGATTCTTGGTAGGATTCCATTAGCAAGTATAGAAGGAACATGAAAAATAATGGCACGATCACCACATCATGATTTGCACGTTCAAGGTGAATGATCTGGTCTTGTTATATGATAGTAAGTTCACTAAATTTCTGGGTAAATTTCAGATGCATTTCCTAGGTCCATATATTATCAATGAAATTACAGATGGAGAAGTAGTTCAGCTCGTGAAGCTAAATGGAGAACCTTTTAAGGGAAAAGTAAATGGGAGCCGATTGAAGCTGTATACAGGGGATCCTACACAATCACTATATGGCGGCAGGACAGTCTTAGTGCTCCAGGAAGTTGCAAGGGAGAGAAGGACTATAAACTACACTACCTAGTTTGGAAGACTACGCAATAGGTAGGCTGCGTAAAAAATAGTGAATTTGCAACATGTGAAGCTGCGCACACGAGGCTACACCATGAAGAAAGATGCTGCACAACACACCATAAAAGTGACAATTAGAAAATTAGTTGCTGGTGTGTGCGAAGCCAAATCTGAAGTTAGCCGAGTTCAATTTGAAATCAACATGAAAATCACTAAGCTGCAATTGAAGTTGTAGCCCAAGACTCCACTGGAGGTCCGGGAGCCGCAATCAAGGCAGGAATGGCCACTCTTGATGTGACTGTTGCAGACTGCACAAACTTATTTGAGCAAGAAATGGAGTTGGTGACAATGCTGCAGGAAGATCCAAACCTGTAGATACTGAATATAGAGGTCAGGGAGCTGCAGAGGCAGTATGACGAAGTCAGGGCAATGACGTGCTCGACTACACTAGTGCAGTGCCTAGCTAAATTATAGGATGGCAAGCAACTCTTCGTGCAGGTGGAAGAAACACAAAAGAAGGCGGCCTTGCTTAAGGCCAGGTTGCAACCATCGTTGAAAGAGGCTTATCAATTCATGACCACCATCTAGGACTAGCTTAAAGGCTTCCAACAAACACAATAGACAATGAGGTTGGCCGTAGAAAGACCAACTATAGAAAAGTTAGTCGACGAGGTCAATCAGGAAGCCATATAGAGCGCTGTTGAGGTTACAGTAATTCAGGTGGAGCTGGGGGATCTTCACAGCAAGATCACAGTGCTAGCCGAGTGAATTGAGGGTGAGTCATGATCTTTGTGTTGGGGGCCTATTGGGATGAGGTCCCCTAGATCAGTTTTGGGGTTAAAATAACCCAAGTTTCGATATATTCTTTTAAATAATGTAAAGTCTCCATGATTTGTGGATGTGGAGCACGTATATGATTAGGAGTCAAAGGGGTTTCAGCCCCTTGTTTATGTAAAGTTGAGTAGGTTTTGAGATCCACCCATGGTTTGCGGACCATAGGATTATATGAAATAGGCTATAAATAGGTGTGTCTTAGATATTCTAAGGCAGGTCTATGGGGATAACAGATGGAGTATTAGAAGTGATAGTGCAGAGAAGTGGGTCAGATAGGAGAGTAAGGCTCTGCAGCCGAGTGCAAAGAAGCCTAAGTAGAGTCTGCAGCTGAGTGCGCGGACCCCTACAGCTAAGTGCATAGGGTAGTTTTGAGTTTGTAACGTTGAATTGAAGATAAATAAAGAAATTTACTAAAGAAATACTGTGTATATATGTTTATCTCTGTTTATTTCTGTTTATGATATATGATGTGGATGAATAATGTGCTTATGAAATATTGATCTAATGATGTGCGATTCTCTTGAATAAGTATTAATAGATGTATGCAGTGAATATTAAGTACTTTCGCAAATACTGTGGTGAATTCTATTATGTTTACTAATTAACTTAAGTAGATCTGCACGAACCCTCATCTAGGATGGTTCTCTAATGCGCATAAGTGAATAAATCAATTGTTAAGAGTACACAAAGTCTGATCGTATACCTTTGTGAAGGTCTGAAGACTGTTTTAGTAGAGTTGTAGCATCGAGCCCTAAGGTCTTATTGATCTGTGCGAAGGAAGATCTCGGGTGCTAAAAGACATCACACTCGTCTCTGGATGCAGAAACTTGGTTCTTGCATCTCCCCATATTTCTTTGAGTGAGACTGTAGCCTGTGCTCTGTGGATTTTTGCCAAAAGGGCTAGTAGTGTAGGGATTGTTTGGTTGGCGCAACTAACTCTGAACCTGGGTCAGGACCCCCTAAGCCAACAATATTCCAAAGATCGATATGAGGAATTTTGATGGAAAGGATGTGGTAACATGTATACTACAAATGGAGCAATTCTTTGATCTACACGATATGCAAAACACATAAAAGGTACACATTGCATCTTTATATTTAGAGCCCAATCAGCATGTGTGGTATCAATGGCTTTTTTCTAATAAATCACTTGTCACTTGGACAATTTTTATAGAGGAATTGATAGCACATTATTAATATACAAAGTTAAATACCTTCTTTACCCAATTGATAAATCTCAAACAAAAGGGTTTAGTCGCAGAGCACATTGAGGAATTCCAAAGATTAAATATCATAGTAGCTAATATTCCAGAAGAACATCTGAATGATGTCTTCATAGGGACTTTAAAGGATAACATCCAACATGAGGTTCACCTTTAGGAACCTAAGTCATTGGAGAATGCATTCAAGGTGGCAATAAAAGTTGAAAGAAATATTATGGAAACAAGGAGGTCTACCACTCAAAACTATAAATATGGAAGTGTTCTCGCTCCTAGCCTCCCACAATCTACAAGGTTGACACTACAACAATTGGAGGAAAAAAGATAAAAATGGCTTTGTTATAGTTGTGATAAAAAATATGCTAAAGGTCATAAGTGTGTTGAGAAGAAATTATTTTACATAGATTGTGAAGAGGAGAAAGAAAATTAAAAATAAATATCAAAAGAAGAATATATACACCTGAACCAACCCTAGGGGTTGAAAAAGAAGAAATAAATCTGTCCATATTTTGTAATGCATTGACGGGAATTACCACTCCTCAAACTATGAAGATAAAATGATATATCAAGAAGAAAAGTGTAATAGTGTTGATTTATTCAGGTAGTACCCATAATTTTATTCATTATAAGATAGCCAAGGATTTGAATTGCTTTCTATATCCAACACCAGAGTGTCAAGTGATGATTGCAGATGGAGGAACTATAAGTTGTTGAGGGAAGTACCATAATATCAATCTAACCACAGGGGAAAATGTATTGAATAGTACAATGCTTATCATTCCAATGGGCGGTGCTAACATTGTATTAGGAGTGCAATGGTTACAATCTTTGGGGATGATCGTTTTTAATTTTCAAGAAATTTTCTTAAAATTATTTTTGGGAAAGAAAGGAAATTGAATTTAGGGGTACTGCAGGGAAACCTAGGAGGATAATCAACTCTAATGACATGACAAATCTTTTGAAGAAGGAACAACATGGGGTAATTGCACAATTATTCTCACTATATGATTAAACATTTAAGCCAATCATTTCTCAATATCTCCAAATAGTCATTGACAATCATTCTAAGGTATTTGAGACTCCCAAAGGCCTCCCACCTATTCACAATCATGATCATGATATTCAATTGATTCTAGGAAATGTTCCTCAAAACATCAGACTTTACAGATATTTGGTTATAGAAATTCTAGAGGAAAATATAATTCAACCTAGCCAATGTTCTTTCTCTTGTCCAATAGTATTGGTGCAAAAGAAGGATGGATCATTGCATGTGTCTAGTTTATAGAGAGCTCAAAAAGCTCACTATTAAAGATAAATTTCCCAAATTTCCTATTAGTGATGAATTGTTGAATTAACTACATGGAACAATTTAATTCACAAAGTTGGATCTTCATTCAGAATATCATTAAATTAGAATGAAGGCATAAGACATTTTTAAAACAACATTTAGAACTCATGAAGGCCATTATGAATTTTTGGTCATGTCTTTTTACCTTACTAATGCACCTTCCACATTTCAAGGTTTGATGAATTCCACTTTCAAACCCTTAGAAGAATTTTGTTAGTATTTTTTCATGATATACTAATCTATATCAAGACTTCGAAATATTATGTTCAACATGCTGTCAGGGTGCTCGAACTATTAGAGGAGAAACAATGTTATGTAAAACCCTCCAAATGTTTCTTCGGGGTACAAGAAGTGGAATATTTGGGTGATATTGTATCTCATGAGGGTGTTAAGGTAGACCATAACAAAATTAAATCCACAAAGGAATGGAAAATCCCCACAACCTTAAGGCATCTTCAAGGATTTCTCAGGTTGACAAGGTATTATCACAAGTTTGTTAAGAATTGTGGTAAAATATAAATACCTCTAAAAATAATACTGAAGAAAGATGCATTTTTTTGGACTCCAAAAACAACTAAAGCCTTTGAAAATCTTTAAGAGGAAATGTGTCAAGCTCTACTCTTAGCTACAAAGACTTCACAAAAACCTTTATTTTGGAATGTGATGCCTTACAAAATGACATTGGTGTTGATTTAATGCAAGAAGGAAGACTTGCTTTTGAAATTCATCCAATGAAGGGAAATAATTTACACAAACCTATTTATGAGAAGGAAATGTTGAAAATAATACATGCCCTGAAGCAATGGTTCCCTTACCCAATGGGAAGACACTTCAAGGTAAAAACAAATCATGATAGTCTAAAATACTTCTTGGAAAATTTTATCTTATGAAGAGTAGTAAAAATGGGTCACAAAGATGTTGGGATATGAATTTGAAATAATATACAAAAAAGGGAAGAAAAATGTTGTTGTGGATGCACTCTCAAGAAAGGATAAGGATGTGGAGGCATTGCTTTGTGATATTTCTATTATCCAACTTGACTAGATAATTGAAGCAAGGGATGAATGGAAGAATGATGAAGAGGTGTGGACACTCATTCAAAATTTGTAGCAAGATCCCAGTGTATATGATACATTTATCTGGAAAAATGATTCATTGTGGTACAAAGATCACTTATATATATGTGAGAACTCCCAACTCAAACAAAAGGTTCTTTTGGAATTGCACACCTCTCCTATAAGAGGGCATTCAATATTTTTTAAAACTAACCGTAGGGTCAAGAGGATTTTTCTTGGGATGGCCTTAAATATGATATTCAAAATTTTGTGGTAGAATGTTTGACTTGCCAACAAAATAAAGTTGAGAAAATTAAGACCCCGAGTATATTACAACCACTATTCATTCCAAGTCAGCATTGGGAGGAGGTCTCAATGGATTTTATCATAATTGTACCCAAGTTCGAAGGGAAGAGTGTCATCATGATAATAGTTCATAAACTTACCAAGTATGCAAACTTTTGTGCACCATCTCATACTTTCAAAGCTAGTACAACCACTGCTGCATTTGTGGAACAGTTCAAAAGCTACATGGAAACCCAAAGACTATTGTGAGTGATAGAGATGCCATTTTCATTGGCAATTTTTGGACAAAATTATTTTCTTGTCTTTGTACTCAATTAGCTCATAGAACATCTTATCATCCTCAATATGATGGGAAAACTAAGATAGTGGATTTTTTTTTGGAAATATACCTTCGTTGCTTTGTATCTAGAAAACAAACACAATGTCTCAAGTAGTTCCCTCTAGCAAAATGGTGTAATAACACTTCATTCGATACTGCAACAAAAATGTCCCCATTTGTGGTGCTTTATGGATATCATACACCGCCCATCACATCGTATTTAAGAGATAATTCTAAGGTTCAAGTAGTGGAAGATCACCTCAAGCATCAAAAAAATGTTCTCCAACTCTTAAATAATAACTTGACTTTGTCGCAGAATCGAATGAAACAATAGTCAGATCAACATTGCAGTCAAAGAATTTTGGGCATGGGCGATTGAGTATTTTTACGGATACAACCATATAGACAAATGTACCTCAAGCAAGCGAAGAAGGATAATAAATTATCACCCACATACTATGGCCCTTACAAGGTGTTTCAAAATATTGGTACTATGACATACAAATTGGAGTTGCCTACATATTCATGAGTACACCCAATTTTCCATGTTTCATGCTTAAAAAATGTTATTGGTGACAAGCTCCCAATTCAAACTACATTTCCAAAACTTAATGAGGAAGGAGAAATCATATTGGAGCCTAAGGAAATCAAGGAAACAAGAATCCGAGAGCTATGAAATCATTCAATTTTATAATATCTCATTAAGTGGAAGAACTTACCTGCTAAATATTCCACATGGGAGGACGAGTATTTTACACAGAAGCATATAGAAATACACAATCATTGAGGACAACATTTTTTTGAATGAGAGGGGCATGTTAGGTCCCTATAATACTAGTTTAGCCCCCATATTGTTATTGTTGTGCCCTTATATTATTATTTTTATGTAGGCCCTAATTATTTTTCAACCCTTTAGACTCTTATATATACCAAGTAGTCCTTGTCATTTGCATCATCTAAGAATTGTTCATTTATGTAATGTAAAAGAAGGTTTCCCCCTTGAAGTGGCTTATTATCAAGTTGTTGATCTATATTTTCTTATGTTTTTGTGTTATTCTGATATGAATACATAACACTACCAAGGTTTAAGTTGACGTGGGATCACATCATCTAGGGCCCAAAATCTTTTTGATCATAAATTTTGTGAACTTTTACTGTTCTCTTCTTTCTTGACATTCATGTATTTTGTTTATAGGCGTCACCAATAAATCTATGGAGAGTACATTATATGAACTAACTGAAGAGGAATATCCCTATTATATAAGGTTAAAAAATGTGTAATAGGAGGTTGAAAAGACTCTCATTTCTAGCGAAATTTTCAAAGGCTAAAGGTGCATCAAAAGCCACACTGTAGTTTCTACATTAATGTATTTTGATGGAAAAGTGACCTAAAAGAGGCCTTGTATAGCTTCCATTGAGTTTTTCTTATTATAATATGATCTTTACATTACAATGTTCAACAATGATATGCAAACCCTGTTGTGATCTTGGGGATTGATTAGAGCTCACATTGTTCTTTTTTAAGTTTCTCTACGATGTTGACATATAACCATAACTTAGCTATAATAGGGAGGTGGGGACTAAGGAATATTAGCATGTCATGCTATGTTTTTGGAGTAGAGTTGAAGTTTAGTGATAATGGATTGAATAATGCATGTTTTTTTTTTTACCCTTCTATTATGTGATTTAAAACGCAATAAGGTTCAATTGAGTAATTTTGATGTTAGGACGTGTTGTTGCTTCATATGATACATAAAATGAAATGGTTAATAGAGTATTAAGGAAAAAGTGGAGCATTAATAAAGGAATAGGGTGTATGGATGGAAGGAATATCTAAAATAACACAATATACCACAATTACAATGAGTCCAAGTTTTGCATAGGTCTATGTTTCTATACATGTGGAAGTTGTCCAAGGGCCTTTAACCTTAGTAGATTACTTTAAGTAAAAGATTTATTAAAATAATTTCAATTTATAAGAAAAAGTGAGTTATTCTAATGAAATGAAAAAGTTATTTGCATTAGTGAATTAGATGAATCTCAACTGTCGATCTCAAGTGAAGTTGAGATCTAATCTTAATGATCAATCATTTAGGAGATTATGGTTTTTGATTTTCTCGATAACTCAAACTTATAAAAGTAAGGCTAGATGAAGGGATAAGACACATCAAGTGAGCACAAAATAGTGAGATAGTGAATATCTTAGTGATTGGGTGGAAAAGGACATTCATCCAAATGGGAAAATTTCAATTGAAGAGAGTAAGGGATAGGAAAAGAGCAAGATATAGTAGGCAGCCGGATTGAAGGGCATATTTTAATTGATCTGTAATAGATCTAATTTCATACAATGTGCATCTTTGGTTTGTAGAAGATATATAACATCGATGAACTTCACACATTCACAAGTAGGGTTAGGAAGAGGCTTGGGTAGGCTTCCAAGAGTTATGGGAAAGTTTGCAAGAGTTACAAGCAATGAAATATGGTCCATATAAGCTACACCTACCATGGGAAGCCACTATACAAGCTACAAACTATCACACACATGTGGGTAGAGAAGGATAGACTGTATGAAATGATTGTATAGTAAGCAAGGAATACTTTTTTATCAATTGATAAAAAACAAGTGTTTCTATTTATAATTTACCTCATTAGGTGTCTAGTTTCATTGGAAGGGAAGCCCTTATTGTAACACTCCCTCCAACCCCCTTTTCCTTTATTTTTTTGTAAGAGGTGGTACTTTCTTAATTAACATGACATCCAAAGTCTATTATGAAGATGGAGATAGAAAAAGGATTCTTCTTCAGAGATTGTAGAATTAAAAACTAATATCATCATTGCATCAACTTGTCGATAGTTTTTCGGCAATATAAATTTCATCTCAATCAGATTCTTGGATTTAAAGCTATGCCCAACTGAAGTTTGACCTATTATCTAAAGCCACATCAACATTGGGTGGCCACATGGCATCCATGTGGCTCCTATCTAGCCCATGTGGAACCACCATGTCAACATAATGTATGGTCCACATCAACACAATACCTCCATGTGTATACCACATCAACTCAGGCATGGGGTCCATCAAGTCCATCACTAATGTGTTTATGAAGCTTCCACCTTATATCTGGGGTATGCTTAAGTAGATGTCACAAAGAAATTTCAACCTTTTTTACCCCTCGAGACCTTTGGATCTCTAGATCTAACAGTCACAAAATTTATCTAGTCTGGGGCCCACTAGATGATATACGACTACCCATTAGTCTGAACCCTCACCAAATTTCACACCCATGTCATACTTTGGATGTTCAGATCCTGGATATAGGCCACAATGAATAATGAGAATCCAACCCAAACGAGATCTTACATGGAGGTTACCCATTTCCAGTCCTAGATCCATGTCATATTCATCATAGCGCTTCTAAATCGCATGGATCCAAGTTACGTCCATACCATGCCACTTGATGATACCACTCCTTACAACGTACAAAATTAACAAAGAAGATGGGCAATGGGAAGTGAGTGGAAATCCACTATTAAGGTCCCATGATGGCACTATGTCTTTATCAATCAACCCCCACCAGTGCACTTAGAATTTTTGTATTGTGCAATGACTTGTTGGGAAGTTGGCATTGCCTAAATGGCTGGTGGCATCTTCAGTGTTGCCATTGATGTCAACCAAGCTAGCATTGGTCTCAAGGGAGTCCTATGGTTATTATTGTCTCTTGTAGGGAATCATCATAGTAACAGGCTTATTAGAGAAGCCATAATATGATGACTATGTTGGACAGGAATCTAAGGATTTGGAGAATATTTTGCCTCAAGAGATTAACTCAGAAACTCTTGAAGATTTCAAAGTTAGATAGTTATTGGAAAGATATTTGCAACGCTATTTTGAAGTCTACAAATAGGCATCTTGGATCACAACTTATTTCCAGTCAAAGTTGAGGTGCCCCAAAGTTAGATGGGAAAGTTAAATGTGGCCTTGGGTCAATGTGGTGACCAAGTTTGGCAGTCAGACAGAGTTGGAAGAGCCTTTGAGTAGAGTCAGTAAAGGAGAGCTGGGCAAATGTGGAATGTACCATAAAGAAGTGGAGAAGCACTTCATTGGCCATAGGTTGAGCCCACTTGACATCTTGGCCTAGTGGGGGGAGACCGACGGAAATACCCTAGTGTATTTGATAAAGTGAAATATTAGAATGAGTGGGATGATGTCAGAAGGTGAAACCATCCTAGCTGAGTTACCTCGATGGATTCCACCTAGAGGTATTCACCCAACATGATTAAAAGGGGTGCATTAGGTTAAGATTTGAGATATAAGTTGTTATACGACAAAGGAAAGCACATTCAAATGAGAGTTGAGTGGGAGGTCCCCACTCTAACAACTCAGCCTGCCGAGAGCTAGCCTGGAGGGATTACAAAGAAGCATATGATGGAGAGCCATCCCAGTGGAAAAATGAAGAAACTTTTATAAAGGAAATTGGTAGAAGAAAAAGGCCTTAGGGACACTTTCTCTCTCCTCTCTGATAGGGAGGTGGCAACATATTATTGGCTTTCATGAGGCAACGTACGTTGATGATATCAGCATGACGTGCTCTAATCAGAGGTGGACACTGACAAATTTTTTGGCATTTTTAGGTACCCAAAAGGCCCATTTCTGTTGGACACGTGAACCACTCACAGGTCAACACATGGCATAGGTGACATCAGCATGATATCATCCCATTGGTTGGAGCTTGATGAATTTTTTCGGTGCACAAAATGGAAGCACCAAGTAGTGGGAGTTTGGACATGTCGACATTGATAGCTAGGCAACAAACAACCAATGAGAAGTGATCAGGCAGACCTTGCTTACAACTAAGCTCACCAAAGCATTAGCCCAAAAGTTTATTAATGGCATATAGAGAGGATGTGTTAGGCTATAGGTATCAAGCTAAAGAGTCTTTTTGATAGAGCAAAATCCAATTAAAAAGGCAATAGGTAGACCCCACGGGACAAATAAGCCCGCCAAGAGGGGCCCAAAGGATTTTAAAGAGAAGGAATGTGAAAGAACCAAGAGGAGGTTGTCGGGACACGATGGAACTAACATGGCAATATGGCAGTCAACAACCAATGAGAAGTAAACCTGTTGACCCCATTGACAACTAAGCCTATAAGAATAAGCTCAAAGTTTTATTAACAAAGCACAAACAAAATCATTAAGATAGAGAGAGCTTCGGCCTTGGCATTGGCACTTTCCCAGTTTGTGTAGAAATAATACCAAGGGCATGAAGCATATAATAAAATGAATTCATCTGGTGATGGGCATAGAGCATCTTAGCTCCTAAAGGCTTAGCAAGCAGTCACAAGTAGCGGTTCTATGGCGTAAATTCAAACTAGTGTTAGCTTGAAAGGGGCCTAAGGCCAAAACTGTTTTTGGCGGTGTTGCTTAATAAATAAAAAGGGGCTGAGGTAAGTTAATTTGGTAGTGTATTTTTGACAAGGCCTGTGGGTTTATAGAAAAAAATCTTAGGCACTTAGATGAATGAGTTAGCATCTATGTAAATGTGTATAGCAAGGTTAGTGATTGGATTAATGGCAACTGCAAAGTTTGTCCCAAGAAGAAGCAAGTCTCCTCTACTCTCGCTTGCATGCCATAAGGAATTAATTTGATAAGATCACTGAGTCTAGAAGATTTGATTATAGAAAGACAAAGTGATGCTTGAGATACATTTTTTGTTTTGTGGGAAATTAATAAGCATGGGGATATTTTTTGTATTGTGTAGTTTGAATGAGAATTTATTCTCAGCATGGGAGATACTTAGGTGCCCATTATATGATTTAATGCAGCTGCAATACTTTATTAAATGAATCCCATTCCCAAAGTTTAATTTGGTTGTAGAGGTCATAAAATTTGATGTAACAATTGTATGGGCAGGTATTATGGTGCACACCTTAATAAGTATGGAGGACAGAAGGGACTGCATTATTCCTAGTACAATGAAGAAACAAAAATGTGGATTACAATAGTGAAAAATGTGGTATGAAAAATTTTTGTCGAGGGTGAGTGTGTGAGGAGAAGGGAGCTAAGTGTGGGAGTTAACTATTTTTATAGTGGAGCTGAGGGCAGATACAAAATCTTGGAGAGAAGTGAAGAGGGTAGTGAAAGTCGAATTGCAGAGTAGAAGTGAAGGAGTTGGTGCAGCAATAGACTAGGTTTATATTTATGAGAATTTGTTATAGGCCTCTATTTTAAGTTTGAAAATTGTATGAAAAGAATAGCAATGCCTAGAGTAGGTAGTGACTTGCATTCATAAGAGGTTGCTTCATCTTGGAAAGTAGTGGCTTGCTATCTTAAGGGGGGTGGGGCCTCCTGTGAGTGAGTGCTCACAAACAAATTGATGTAATTAAGTAGGTGTTTTATTTACACCATAATAAAAAACAAATTGGTGGTTTTCTCCCTTTGGGTTTCCACGTAAAAAATACATGTGTCAATATGTGTCTGCTGATCAAATTAATGGATTGTATGCTCATATGTATGATTTACATTATTCTACATATGTTGTTTTGAGAATGTTCACATTTGTAATTGACAAGAGTGAAAGAGAGTAAATAATTGAACTTAAAGTTTTAAATATTGTAATTACTAATTCACCCCCCTACTCTCAGTAATTCATTATTCCAACAATTGGTATCAGATCCAGTTTCCTTCAGGAACGTTTTAACTATAGGAAGGTATATCTATAAGGAATTATGTCTACACAAGAGAGTCAGGATGCTTACTGAAGTAAGATACTAGTTTTTGATGGGACAAACTATGCTTTTTGGAAACTTAGAATGGAAGCCTATCTTATGTCCCTGGGAGTATATGTATGGAGCTCTATGTTGGTACATTATGATGTCCCTGATGTCCCTCCCACATATGCGAACAATAAAAATGTGTATGGGAATAATGCTAAAGACAAGAATTCCATTCTCTTTGGCCTTTGTTAACTCAAACTCGTAAAAGTTATGCACTATAAGTTTGCCAAGGAAGTATGGGTCAAGCTCAATCAAAGTCATGAGGGAGATGATAAAGTCAAGTCGTGCAAACTTCAAACCTTCAAAATGAGGTTTGAGAGATTAAGCATGAGTGAAGAGGAAAGCATAACAAAATATTTCCTCAAAGTTGATGAAGTGACCAATATGATTACAGGACTTGGTGAAACTATCAAATAATATGTAATTGTTCAAAAGGTCTTAATATCTCTTCCTATGAGCTTTAATTCCAAAATATCAGTCATTGAAGAGATGTCTAATATGAAAAGTCTCATAATGAACCAACTACTTGGTACTCTCAAAGCCTATGAGATGAGAGTACGAAAATAGAATGAACCAAAGGAGGAAAATTTCAAGGTGTCCAAGAAGTCTAAGGAGAACAAATATCATCAAGATTGTTCTAGTTGTGAATCTAATCAGGAGTTGGTTCAATTTGCCTTAAAATTAAAGCATAATTTCAAAATCTCAGTCATTGAAGAGATGTCTAATATGAAAAGTCTGAGAATGAACCAACTACTTGGTACTCTCAGAGCATATGAGATGAGAGTAGGAAAATAGAATAAACCAAAGGAGGAAATTTCAAGGTGTCCAAGAAGTCTAAGGAGCACAAAGATCATCAAGATTGTTCTAGCTGTGAATCTAATCAGGAGTTGGTTCAATTTGTCTTAAAATTAAAACATGGCTCAAGATAGTATAAATGGAAGTTTCCCTTCAAATTCTTTGACTGTGGAAGAGTTGGATATTTTGCATCGAAATTCCCTTACAAAGAAAAGGCATAAAAGGAATATGATTAGAAGTTAAGAATAAAATATCAAAAAAATCAAAATAAGAAGTTCTTTAAGAAGAAGGGGTTCGACTCCAAAGAGGATAACTTGACACTAGATTTTACTAGCGATAATTCCTTAGAGGATGAGTCAAGTGAGTGGTCACTTATGGCATTTGGGGTTGGCTCCAAGAAACAAAATACTATAGATTCTTAATAATAATAAGAAGAAGAATAAGAAGTAGTGGACCTTGAAGGGGAGCTCATCGGTTCTCTTGATGAGTTAAAGAAGGCCAGAAGAAAGAACAAGCAACTAAAAGAGCAGTTGTTGTGAGCTGAGGAATGTATGTACAACTCAGACAATCAAGAATGTGTTTATCAAAGAGAAAAAATTGAAGAAACTATTAAAAGAATAGAAATCTTATCTCTCCAACTAGAAGAAAAAAAAAGAATATGTGAAAGGTTGGAAGAAGAGAATAGTCTCTTAAAGTAAGAGCAGATGAAGAAAGAGAAGGAGATAATATTTTAACCATGCAAAGATGAGATTTTGTCACTGAAATTCAAGCTAGGGGAAGCAATACGGAAGGAAGAAATGCTTCATGGTCCAATTCTCGAATGGGAGGAGAGCTATCAAAATATAGAAGATGGGATTGTCTTTCTAAGAATAGATATTGATAAAGTAGAGACCAAGAAGGACTTGGATAAAAGGTTTGATGAAGGGACTAGAAAGCTAAATCACATCTAAGTAGTCAAAGGCATCCAAAAAGGGTTGGGATATTCTGGATCACATGAGTCATCTATGAGAAAGATGAGTTTTAGGTCCATAAGTTTCGAAGAACCCTAGAGCTATGAGAAGGCACTCCAAGGTTGTCTCAAAGAGGGAAAACAAAATTCTAGCTAGAAAGGAACCCAACATGGGAACAAGAGTTATAACTTCTCAAAGGACTCACACCAGAGGAAAACATATCAATCAATAAGACAACAGAGGTACCGACAACCTACACAAATTTGTGAACCCTCTAATTTCAAGTACCCTAATTTTTCTTATGGTTATTTCCATAAATGTCATATATTTGGACATAAAGCTATTAATTGTAGAAGAGTCAAAGTTGAAAGAGATGAAAATTTCAGACATAAAAGGTATAAAAAATTTAGATCTCAAAACTCCCCTATCGGGAATAGAAATTCCTTCTCTCCATTGATGGATGATGTTGAATGCTTTAAATGTAACAATTTCATACATAAGTCCAGTGAATGCAAAAGCCATTTTGAGTATGCTTCTAAATCTCAGTATGCTTGGAAACCTACTTTCCCAAAAGATAAGAAGAGTTGCAAAAGTAAGACTGAGAAGACTGTGGAGTGTGGACATTCTATGTTTGCACATGATCAAGAAAACGTGTGGTATGTGGATGGTGGTTGTTCCAAGCAATGACTGGAGAAAAGAGTAAATTCTTATCTCTAAAAGAAGAAGACAAAGGGAAAAATGTCATCTTTGACAACAATGCTCCAAAAATAATTAAGGGTAAGGGAATAGTTAGTCTTGATGAAAATACTAAAGCTCAAAATGTGTTTTATGTAGAGGGTCTCAACCACAATTTTTTCAGTGTGATTCAAATGTGTGATCATGGGTATAATGTGACCTTTTGATCCAAAGATTGTGAGATCCTAAATGAAGAGAATGGAAAGGCATTGGGAAAGGTAGTCAAAACTCACAAAATTTTATATGTGTTTGATGACTCCATAGTAAACTACTACCTGAGAAGGAAAAATCAAACTTGCTTGTGGCATACGATACTTGGTCATATGAACTTTGATAGTCTAATAAAATTCAACAAGATAAGATTTGTAGGAGGATTACCAAGACTATCGAGGCATGATGACTCAATGTGCAAGTATTTCCAATTTGGTAAGTAGACAAGGAATTCATTCAAGACAAAGGAGTTCTCATCATATAAACCTCTAAATCTAATTCACATTGACATTTGTGGCCCTACCAGGACAAAAATCCCAAGAGGAGAAATGTACTTTATTTTATTTATTAGTTACTTTATCAGAGCCACATGGATAATTCTCTTCAAAGAAAAATAATAATCTCTCAAACATTTTAAGGCTTTGAAAGCTCAGGTGGAGAAGGAGAAGGATCTAAATATAAAAATTTTAAGATTAGATAGAGGTGGAGAATTCAATTCGAGAGAATTTGAAGAGTATTGTGAAGAACATGGTATAAGGAGTTAATATTTTGTGGTAAGAACTCCACAACAAAATGGAGTAGTGGAGAGAAAGAACATAACAATTCAAGGGATGTACAGAGCTATTATAGATGAGGCAGATGTACCCCACACCTTTTGGAACAAGAATCACAAGCAAAAATATATCTAGCAAATAGAACACAACTCAGGCCTAATAATGACAAGACTCCCTATGAGTTATGGATAGGGATACCCGCATCAATGAAATAGTACAAGGTGTTTGGAAGCCAATTCTTTATCAAAAGTAATGATAAAAAATCTGGAAAGTTTGATTCACACTAATGAGGGCATATTTATTAGGTGCTATGTTCAGAGAAAAGGGTACAAACATTTCAACGCAAGGACAAGGAGATTCAAAGACTGCATTGGCATAGTCATGGGTGAAGTAATGCCACAATCTAAGCCATTCAGAGGAAAAATGAACCCAAATAGATAAAAAAATTCTGCCACGAGATTCTCAGACCATGGAGAAACAAAGTTAGATGATGAAGATCATTAAATGAATACAACACCAAGGCCCAAAACTCCTTCCAGGTATGTGAAGAAACAACATTTTGAGAGTCAAATTACTGGATTCCTTAGTAGTCCAAGCCACATAAATCTTTCTCTACTATCTCAAATTGAGCCCAAGAATCTCAGTAAGGAAAATGAGGATAAGTCCTAGGTAAAGGAAATGAATGAAAATTTGGATCAAATTGTGAAGAATGACACTTCGGAGCTACTTCCAAGACCCAAAGAGAAAAATGTCATAGGCACCAAATGGGTCTTCAAAAATAAGTTAAATGAACAAGGTAAAGTGATTAGGAACAAGGCTCATGTAGTCTACAAAGGGTATGATCAAATAGAAGGGATAGAATTTGAAGAAGCCTTTTCACTTGTAGCAAGATTGGAAGCTATCAAAATGTTTCTAGAGTTTGCTAGTCATAAAAACATCAAGGTCTATCAGATGGATGTGAAGTCAATTGTTCTTAATGGAGATATGGAAGAAGAACAAGAACATAGTCCCTCACAAAAATTTCTCACTTGACAATTTCGAAGATTAACTTGGTGGTACTGTGACAGTCTCCACAAACACATAGGTTCCATGTGATCTAGATAATTCTTTAAAATTTTCTTTTTACAAATATTCATCATCGGATTCTCCAAATCCATTTTTGTTCCTAATTGCTGCAATATTCTCTCCTCAATTGAAAACTTTCTTATCAATTGATATACAATCACCAGTTTGTCATGGCCTATCTTTTGAGATCATGATTGAGGTCATAAATAACTAAAATGACTGAAATGTAGATTATATATAATAACTATATTTGCACTTAGAATAACTATATCTGCCAACTTCAATTAGGTTTTTATTAATATATATGGATTAAACATATTTACTACACTAGAACTCCCGATCTCATAGCATATAAGAGCATAACCACATAGGCACAATAAACCCAACATATAGACACACATACATATGGGTGTATCATCCGAGAAGAAACTCGTGGCTCACTAGCCTAATTATGTCCTGGCTCACAAGCCTAAAAATCAGGGTCCTCAAACCCATTACATCAGAATGCTATCCTTAACCATATTCATAACTTGACCCCATTGGCCTCACATGTATACACATACAGACGCACACAAGCCTCAATGAGTCTCAGGCTCACCAACTACATTCAGGGGTGGAACTAGTAGTGTTACAATACCCTCCCCCTTAGAATAACACCATCCCATGTGTTCCTTTGTTTTCAGCAATATGCACATACTATCAGGTCACTAGTCTTCACTACATCCATATTTTAATTATATTCATGTTCCATAATGTTCCTTCGATTGCTATGAGCTACATCTAGGGTTTTAGTTGTTCAACATACACCTACAACATTCAACAAATAAACAAGTATATTATATTCATGTATGTACACCAAGTATTGTATCCATAAAAATTTCAATTCATAATTGAAGAATATATATTCATAACACAAGAGGAGGAAACCAAATCCTTATCTGTATAAGTATTATTTTTATCGTTGGACATGGATGTTCCTAGAGTTCGTGGCTCCAAGAGTTCTTGCTGCTCTTCTGGGGCCTCTAGGTACCTTCTAGGCCCTCGGGCGATTCATCTTGCCTTTTTCTTTCCCTATTTTCTATGAGATTAATGGTCTTAACCAGTGCTTCCTTACTAGCCACCTGCACCATATATTTTTTCTACCATTCCTTGGCATATCTATAACATTTTTCAGATTACAAGCTTGAGGGTGTGTTGATCTCCACGTTGTCTTGGAGAGAGTGAGAGTATATTAATGCAGTTGTTCAATAGGAATAATTTTCATTTTGTTGTTTTTGTATATTTTATTGTTGATGCCCAAAATTTATTCTATTAGTGGTGTTATTACCCACCTCTTCAAAAAATTCAGTAAGCTTCCAACCAGGTCATAGCCCCTTCCATGAATGTGCCTTATGTGAAACCATTAGATTGATAAATCACTATTCATGGTACAAGTTTCTGTGGGTGGTTGATCCTTTCAACAAACTGTTAGATGTAATACCACTTGGAAACTCAAGTAGATGAAACAAGTTATGAAGTTTTATATATAGTTGTGGCCACCATTCAGGCAGACTAGGCAAAATAATTGTTGACTATGATGGCTGCACATTGAGAGATTGATGTGCATCCTAAATTTCAAAACTCACAGCCTATAAACAACACTCAAGCCAGAACACCCTTATTGACATTCATGACTTTCAAACATAGAAGTCTATCCATCAATGTTAATATTTCATTTAACCGCAGCTAATTGATCTGTACTGAGCCTACTCATATCCATTCGAGCATGTCAAATTCATGTGCAACCTCGTCAAAATAATTTCTACCTTCAGGAAACACTGGTGACGAGGTACATATTTTTTTGAGAAACTGTAGAATGTTATGAGATCGTACTTTCCATACTCCATATGTATCCATCTGAAGCTTATTACTTATTGAGCACCATCCACAAACATCTTTTAATGACACTCACCGTGTACATCCATATAAGGTTAGTTCAATTCCAACATTATTCATTTATGGCTAAATGAAGAAATCTATATTATGAAAAGTAGCATTTTTCTCCTGTACATGTGCATTTGAGAAAAACTGTCACTATAGCCAATAACATATTTTATTTGAATGGTTAGTGAACTAGGACAATTCAATGAGCTAAATTGATGGAGTCAATAATTTTTACACCTCTATGATTACCAAGTTCGAGCATTATAACTTTTTGATAGTTTCCAATTGGCCAACCCCTCAACAATATCCTAACAAAAATTGATACATGTGCCAACTCTTGCCAAGTTGATCATGTAATGGAAGTCTTAATCTAACACAACATGATGATTTCAAGTAGCTAAAAGAATTCCTTCCTATTCTATTTCTTACCACTTAACAATTTATGGAACTTAGCATTGAATTTCATTCATTTTTGGTCCAGTATAGTCTACTTAAGTGGTATATGTTGTCTTCGCGTTACTTTCTTGTTATTGAATATTTATTTCTGGCAATGGAAACTCCACTTCCAATAGACATACCAGTTGTTGCAATACTGTAAATCAATTTGCATCTGTTGTTTAACACACACAACAGGAGTATAAATAAATGATGTAGCAATACTTACAAACATTTTGGGCAATGCACTTGCCAGATCATTTATTGGGACAGGGTCTTGTAGGGTCAATTTTGGGGTTAAAAGCCCAAATTTTAGGGCAGAAAGCCCAAGTTTTTGTATGTAAAGTGTAAAGTCTCCAAAATTTGTGGTCGCAGAGTGCATAGATGTAAAGTTTCATAAACAGTTTCCACCCTTATTTTATGTAAGTTGTGTTGGCTTTAGAAGATCCACCCATGGTCCACGGACCATTGAATTGTATAAAAAGGAGAGCCTTGGAAGAGTCTAAGGCAGTAGTTGAAGTTGAATGATGAATGTAATGGGTCATTAGCCAAAAGAATGAAAAGTCTTAGAATAGAAGAAGGCTCTGCAGCTATGTGCACAGAGGCCTAGGGTAGAAGGCCGCAGCTGATTGCATAGACCCCTGAAGCTGAGTGCGCGGGGTAGTTAGAGTTTGTAAGAAGATCTGAAGTACTAATAAAGAATACTACTTTGGAAATATATGTGTTTGATCTGTTTACTTCTATTATGAACAAGTGAGGTTATGTTATGCTGAATGATGGTTTCATGGTTTAATTTTGTATAGATGCATGAATCTATATGTTTTACATTATTATCTGTATGCAAATAATAATATATGTTTATGCAAAGAATATATTAATGCATGTTAAAGTTATCAGATACTTAAGCCGATCTAAGTAAATACGGATGTAAGAGTAATTACAAAAGCACATAAGTGGTTGATTCGCCTGGTTAGGGTCCGCGAACGGCAGTCGTAGACCTTCATGAAGGTCTAAAGGCCGATTAAGAAAAGTATATTGATAAGCCCTAAAAGACTTATTGATCTACACGAAGGTAGAGTTAGGGCACAAAACGACATCACTACCATCTTTGGGTGCGGAAACTTGGTTTCAGCATCCCCCCATACTGCTTCGGGTGAGACTTCACCCTGCGCCCCACAGATTGATGTTGAAAGGTCTAGTAGTGTAGGGATTTGTTTGGCTAAATTAACGCTGAACCTGCGTCAGGGCCCACTAAGCCAACAAATGGTTCTGTTGCTGGGACCAGGATCTGCATAAAGAGATGTGTGATGTCGCATCACTGGAATCCAACTAAGAAGGAAATTGAAGACTGATTGGATAGGAAGATCCACGAATTCATGGCACAAGAAAAAAGAAATCCGCGATTGACAAAAGAACAATGGTTAGATAGATATATGTACACAGAGATACATGAAATGTTCTTTTGTTCCTTCTCGGTTGAATTATACAAGTGGATCGCTAAATTGGAAGACGACCAAGGAAGGTGGAGGCTTGACGGTCCAATACTGTGGACCCCATAGTTAGTGTGGAGATTCGAAGCCTCAAAAGATAAGATTGTATGCATTGTCAATCACTGGCATGATCGTATCATAGGATGATTCGTGACAGAGTTTGCGGTCGATACTTCGGTCGGTTACAATGATGCAGAGTGCTGCTTCTTCAAGGGACCGCGAGGTAAGTATTTAAGGTCTTTAAATTCTTGGGTTAATATGCTCTTGTGTGAAACACGGTTATGTAGTTACCTTGATGTCTGGAGCTACGCTAAGTGGAAAGATCTTTAGGGATAAAGGAAGAACAGGCGTTGAATATAGGCTGCTGATCGAACCTCCTCTGAGTGATGACGAGGAAACAGCACAGGTTTCACCACCGAGTGTTGTTCAATTAATAAAATGAGGTTTCCCGTGAATACCCCATCCACCTACACCACCTCCTAATTCACCTCCACAGCATACACCTTCGCCCACACCGTCACCACCTCCACCACCATTCAATAAGGCGAATGCAGTAAAGTTGCTCTTTTTCAAGGGTTCGGGAACTGAGGACCCGGACCAGTTTTGGTTCGTCACAAAGGCTGTATGGGAGGCTCAGGGTATAACGGACGATTAGATGAAGAAAGCAACGTTGGTCATTGCTTTATAGGAATGCTCACTGACATGGTACATTAAGTATTGCACTGATAACCCAATGGCTTCATTAGAAAATATTCAAATTGTGCTAAATAAGGAGTCCAGTAGGCCTAAGTATGAAGCTCAATTAATTGTGGAATTCAAGGAGATCATGATGAAGCCTAGCAAGAAACCCTGGGATTTGGATCAAATATTGAAGTGCATGATCCGCGAAGCCAACATCAGATGGGCAACATCGCAAATGGTTTGTGGCTTCACTCTTGCCTCATCTGAGGGTTGCTTGATCGCAGCAAAAGATTGGGACCCAGGCAGAAGCCCTAGAGACTGCAATGAGATTGCATGAGACAGTGATTCAAGATGCTAATTTGGGAGTTTAGCAGATTCATGCACAGTTGTAGAACCTTTGCCTAGAGTTTCAAAGTCTAAAGAAGGATAGAGCAATTCGACCAGAGGTGCACGAAGAAGTTTGGTGCCTAAAATGAAAAATCCAGGGGCATGACAAATATCAATGCCCAGTCTTCACAAATTATGTTGTAGCAGGAGCGTCGATGCCTCTGAGGCCGGAAGCTCAAGAAGGGAAAAGTACAAGGCCCGTGCTATGGTGTGCTATCTGTCAGGTGGCTGGAAAACATGTGACAGACAATTGTCACCTACTGCACAAATTTGTATAGACACTGCAACAACTCTTCTGCAACTTCTGTCAATCGGTGGCTCATGATGAGCATAATTATCATAGCTATGAGCTAATGATGGATAGAAAACCCTCATATAGAGTGCAGGCAGAAACTTAGCCTCCGGATCAAGGCGCGAGGGGAGCACAATGAGGATTTCAGGGGCGCGGGCGAGGCTGAGGTGGAAGAGTTCTTGGTAGAGGTTGAGGACAGTTGATTTTCTACAACTCTGGGGGACTAGAACACTACGCGTTAGAATTCACAAACCCGACGTGCCTGTCGTGCATATATTGCACTCAGTTTGACCATGCAACAGAAGACTACCCTGTATCACTAACTAAGATACGTGAAAAAGGGTCATAGCCTCAGCAATCTACCCATAATTTGCAGATGATGAGGGCTGAACCTTGCAAAGAGGATCCTAATTTGAACAACATGGTGCGAAGTGGAATGACGACTGGAGAAGACAAGGGAAGGAAGCCTAAAGAAGGTGAATGGGTCTGCAAAGCTCCAGAAAAGGAGGTTGGCTTTGATTTGGAGCATGCGAAGGAAACCTTCATGAAAGCAAAGAAAAGCTTCACTAAGGCTTCTACCTTAGGATGTCAGGATAAGTAGTATGAAGAAATGGACCCATCCGTGCTTACTACATTTTTGGAGACCTGTATGAAGATGCTTCGAGATAGCAAGGACGTAAAGGGACTACAAGAGTTGATAATAAATGTGTTGGTAATAGTCCTGATGGCCTGTGCGTGGTTAGGAAGATTGGTAAGCATAAGGCAAGAACAGGGCAGGAGATGAGACTCACCACGCAGATAGGAGAATATGAAATGGACCAAGTTATTCTAGATCTAGGGTCCGACGTGAATGTTTTTCCTAAATAGACATGGGAGAGAATGGGGAGACCTATGCTATAGTGGTCTCCTATTCAATTGAGGATGACGAATTAGCAAAAGATTATCCCCATGGGATGATTATAGGGAGTGACAGTCGATATCAAAGGCACAAGCGTGTTCGTTGATTTTGAAGTGATAGAGATTGTGGATGATAACAATCCCTACCCTATGCTCCTTGGGATCGACTGGGCTATCAACATGAATGGGGTGATTAATTTTAAGAAGTGGACGATGTAATTTGAAAGAAAATTTCTCTGCGTAGTAGTACAGTTGGACCCTGCAGAAGGACCATGCTACACTGAACCAGTCCACGATTACAAAAGTGATGACGATTTGGACCAGATTTATAAGATAATGGCATGAGATCAAGATTGGGTGAATCTGACAAATGATGGACGTCTTTCATGGGATTGCGAAAGCTCCTACACATCAGACTCAGACGAGGAATTGGAACACTGGTAGAATAGATTGCACAAACTATCTATGCTACGATGTAACATGATGACCAAATCATTGCGTTGCGTACCATCAGACGTAAGAAGTCTGCCTTAATATGATGGCTTAACTAACATTGATAAATTTTTGGATGCATTTGAAAGGGAACTACCAAAGAAGCATCACTTCCAAGCCTTGGACTTGGCATTGTGAGCTACACCTACAAGATGGTGGGGTATGCATAAAGACAACTTCGATGGATGGTGCGAATATAGAAGAATGATGAGGGTGTGGTTTCATCGTCCAAATGTATGTTTGACAGAGAATTATGATGGAAGGAGTGATCTGTGCAGTCACTTAGCCAAATGGACTGATGCTTATTGAGCAAAACCACAACCAGAGTGGGTGCATCTGTTCTGTCACACCTTAGATGTAATACCTATGAATTGGTACTTGGAAACAAAGCTCCACCATGGCATGGATGAATGGGATATTTTGAGACAAGGATTCTTGATGACATTCATATTTGAAGATGTATTTGAGTGCATTGATAAAACAATGCAGGAGGTCAAAGCAGAAATTTTCAAAATACTGCACGATCCCTGGGATTTGATTCAATTGGATTGGACCACCCAGATGTGCCATGTGATGGAGTGCTACAATGTGACTACTGAAGAGGAAGATGAGGATTCGAGGAACATTAATATCCTAGAAACAGAAGGGCACCGCGATGTTGAGGGGTCACAGATAGAAAACCCAGATATCACCGCGCCACTGAAAACAAGACAAGTGAACATCAGGATAGAGGTGGTGCTGAAGTTTGTGAAGATAGGGGACTACTGGGATGATGCTATGGTGGACAAGATCGCTGAGTTGTTCCACGAATACCAAGACTTGTTCCCTACGAATTTCTCAGACTTAAAGGGGATAATAGGGGACCTAGGACTTATGAAAATTACATTGAAACCGGATGTGAAGCCGATCCAGCAAAGGCCTTACTGCCTCAATCCAAAGTATAAAGAAAGGGTCCGCTTAGAGTTGGATAAAATTCTTGCGGCAAGTATTATTCAACTAGTGGAAGAATCTGATTAGGTGAGCCCAATAGTAGTTCTAGAAAAGAAGCAGAAGGATGAAATAAGGATATGAGTAGATCTCAGGAAGTTGAATGACACTTGTGTGCATGATACTTTTCCGACTTCGTTCATCGATGAAGTGTTGGATAATGTAGGAGGAAAGGAAGCATATTCGTTCACTGAAGGTTTCTCGGGGTACCATCAGATTAAGATCGTGTCGGAGGATAGAAATAATATGACCTTTGCAATTGAGTGGGGATTCTTTCGGTATACTGTAATGCCTTTTGGACTGAAGAATGCGCTGGTGATCTTTTCGCGTGTAGTCATCGCGGCGTTCAAGGACTTCAATCATAAGTTTCTAGAGATATACTTTGACGATACATGGTATTTGGGCTAGTGAAATGCCATGTAGCCAACCTACGCTTGATGCATGATACATGCCGAAGGTATCAGATCGTGATCAATTTGAAGAAATGTTTGTTATGTGTCCCTTTCATAATCTTGCAGGGCCATGTGGTGTGCAGACAAGGATTAATGGTGGACCCAGCTAAGATAGCAGTTATAATTAATTTGGAGGCGCTAAGAAGTGTGACACAGTTGTGCACAACGTTGGTGCATACGGGATACTATAGAAAGTTCATCAAGAGTTATGCCAAGATTACCATGTTGAAGGAGAAGCTCCTAAAGAAGGATGCTACATTCTATAGGAATGAAGAATGTTAGCGAAGCTTAGATGTATTAAAGGAAAATATGGTCACCATGCCGATCCTAGTCTTCTCGGATTGGATGAAGGAATTTCATGTGCATGTGCACATGTCATGTATTGTGCTCGGAGCAGTACTGACACAGGCAGTGAGGGAGAGTTGGATCACCCTATATTGTTTGCAAGTAGGAAGTTGTCTAAAGTTGAGAAGAACTATTCAATGATAGAGTGCGAAGGTTTGGCTATGGTATACACACTCCAAAAGTTCAGACACTACTTGCTAGGTGAACTCTTTAATATGCATATAAACTATTCTGCATTGAAGTACTTGGTTAACAAGCCTGTGTTGGGGGGGAAGATATGCATATGGCTACTGTTGTTTCAGGAATATGATTTTGAAGTCATTGTGAAGCCAAGATGATTGAATGTAGGACCAAATCATCTGTCACGCATTGAAACAGGAGAGGAGACTACTAATTTGGAGGATGGACTGCCTGACGTGTAGCTCTTTGTGGTGCACGTAGCTGAAAATCACTTTGTAGATATCATACACTTTGTGATGACGGGGATGGCTCTAGAAGGGTATGCTAGTCAACAAAAGAAGGAGTTGGTGGTGCACGCGACAAACTTTTCTTTCATTGCAGGAAATTTATATAAAATGGGCTCGGATGAAATTCTGTGACGTTATGTACCTGATTTTGAACAGAACAACATCCTCACTAAAGCTCATGGAGGAGTTGCAGGAGGACATTATGCAAGAAAAGAAATAGTGCAGAAGATTTTACGCGCTGGGTTGTGGTGGCTGACACTGCATAAGGATTCCAAGGCTTACTGTAAGGCATGCGATGCATGTTAAAGGACAGGTAGGCCATCACAGAGGGATGAGCTACCTCTGAATCCACAAGTGTCGTTACAGCCATTCAATAAATGGGCCATTGGTTTTGTAGGCCCGATTCAGCCTCCAGGAAAGAATATAGGTGCATGGTATATCATCACCATGACACAGTATTTGACTAGATGGGCGGAGGCGCAACCCGTGAAGGACTGTACAGGGGCAACATAAACTAAGCTCCTCCTTGAATATGTGTTGACTAGGTTTGGTTGCTTGAAGATTTTGATGAGTGATCGTGCTACACATTTCCTTAATGAAACGATTAATGCGCTGATGGAGGAATTCCAAGTTTATCATCAAAATAGCATGCCATATCACCCATAGGCTAATGGGACGGTTGAAGCATTTAATAAGATATTGGAAAACACGTTGACGAAGGTTTGCAATGCACAAAGGAATGATTGGGACGTACACGCACCCACGATGCTATGGGCTTACAGAACCACTTGTAAGAAACTGACTGGACAGACACCCTTCAGGCCATTTTATGGCATAGAAGTTGTGATGCCAATGGAGTATATTGTACCTAGTCTATGCATAGTGACATTCACAGGAATGGCGGATCACGGAGCCCTAGAAGAGAGGCCCATGCAGCTGACAGAGCTTGAAGAAGATAGGTTTTTGGCTAGATTCTGTTATCGCTCTATGATTTTTAAGATTTTCAAGAAAAAGGATCATAAAGGACACATCAAAGCACTTTGGAGTCTAGGATCTAGCCATCTTAGACTCAGAGAGGGCTCTCTCTATATATTTGATATTTTGATTTTTCTTCTTAGTATTTTAATATTTTAGGCTAGTTATATAGATAAAAGAGTGATTAATTGATTGATTGGTTGGTTGGGGTAGATATTTTTTAAACCTCTTCCATTGGGCTATGGAGTCAACATATGGATTGCAGCATCAAATTTTTCAGAGTATTCACAAGGCTAGCTAACTATTTCTACTAGATATTTAAAGCACAATAAGGAATGAAATGAAAGAATGGTGAAATCAGTAGTGGTTAAAAAGCAATTAAGTATTTTTTAACTAGACTTTAGAGGAAAACATGTATATGGTAAATATAGACATAAATAAGGTGCTCTAACATCATATCTTACTCTAAAATTTCTATTTTACTACAAGATTTAAATGAAGCATACTGTAGAAAATAGTGAAACATTTCACACAAAAAGAAGAACATCACCAGACAAAAATAGCTCAAGTGTCTTGCAAATGGTCTTTATTTTTTTTTTCTCAGTAAAGACTAGTTCTATATTAAAAAAGTGAAAAATATGTACATAGAGGTCAGACCTTTAGAGGAGGCTGAAGTCAGTCCTCAAACAAAAAAACCTGGACAATACTGTTGAACCGGTCTAGCGGTTTTACAAAAAAAACCTCAGAGTGTTGATTTTCCCTGATATTCTGACTAACTGGACTCGGACTACATTTATCATAAACAACAGTAATCTTAACTAGACAGAAGCATTTAGCATAGCTGACTCTAGGATAGAGTATGACAACTGTATTGACTGAACTAACAACCAGGAGCATTAGACTGAAACAAACAGGAGTAAATTGCTGCAGAATCCACGACACAAGATCAAAAAAGCGTGACATGTGCACCCGATGGAGTTTAGACTGCATGGCCGGGTGACGCGTGCTTATCTTCTTTCTCCGGACTTGGAGAGGCAAGCCAGGTAACATAGCCATCATCATCCAGAATCGGCTCTCCACCAGAGTCAGTGACCAAGTGAAGACAGCCAAATCCATGCTGAGAAGGTTCGCTGATCTTGTCCTCTTCCCTGGCTGGGTTGGACGGCGGAGGCTCTTCCTGGACCGGGGCTTCCTCATATAAACAGTCAGCCCGATACACCAAACCATTCATGTCCCCCAGAAGAATGCTGCTTTCCTGAACGCTTGTGGAAGCAGGGGAAGTCGAGCTGGGAGTGTGGCGCTCCTCCTCAGAGATGTGCACAGTGAAATTTACAGTCACCACTGGTCTAATAAGCCAGCTTTGGAAAGTAAGGCGGAAGGACTGGTATGAGCCGTTCGGGACAAATCTCTCCTGGTCCGATAGCAGGGAAGAGGGAGGAACAGAGGCAATTGGGACCGCCTGCTGCAGGTCCAAATGGGAAAGGTCAGCTTTGATGCCAGACCGACCCCCTCGTCGCGGAACGCCCCTGCTACGAGGCATAGCATCAAGAGCAAGAGACCTGAGAAGCCGCTCGAGCCAGAGTAAACTGAAGGCTTGAGGAATCCTGTGCAAAACACGAGCTTCGACAGGAGAGTTCTGGCCATGAAATTGAACTGGTTGCGCATTATAAAGAACTGAAACATTCACTGCCGCGGGAGAATTACGCAAATCCATAATCCTGGTTCGCATCAAGGACAGAGTTGCCATGCTCGCCTTGAATGCGAATTTACCTCGGGCCTGAAGGGATGTGAAGTCACCTGCATTGAGCTTTAACTGATAACCACCGACGCAAACCCCGGAGGACGCCTGCCTGCCATCCGTCAGGCTTGATCATTAATTGCTGGAGTGAACACCCGCATCCGGGTCTTGCAAATGGTCTTTTTTATCAATGCTCCAGTGCCAACATTAAGTGCTCCAAAAGAAAAAGTCTTTTAATTACTAGGGTCCAACCCCTAATACTTCCAATGCATGAAGTATTTAACTAAAATCTACAACGACTATCGTATACACTTGGCAGTTTGTTATTAATTACAACAAAACTAAAATTTGACTAATGCAACCATGAAGTGGCCACGATGAGGTAACTTGGACATCTGGTCCCTCTTTTTCTGAATGTCACTCCATTGATCTTCATCTGGGATTTTGACTCTGATCAACCTGCAGTATACCTCATTTGCTTCAGTGTACTTTGCAAAGTTTCATTTACTGTAAAAACATGCTTCAATTCATGTTCAATATAGATTGGATTGCTGATAGCCTCTAGCATTGATTTTTATGTTATGTTTCCTTTGATATTATAGAGATTGACAACATCCTTTGTTATGTCTTTTAGCCTCTTGACATAATCTTCTATGGTCATGAGTTTGTCATTAATGACAAACAGAGAAGGGAGACCCTTTTGTGTTAAAGGCTCAATTCTATTAAAAAAATATGTTTACTGTCAGCTCCAAATTCTGACATTTCTCCTCAAGCTGTACAATCAAGTTATTTTTGGTTAATACCTTTTTCACCTGTAGGATGGTCTCTATCCTGTCTACTACTCCCAACTCTTCAAGATCATACATATTCTTTGAATTCAGAAATTTGATGATTCTGTTGGTTGTTGTTGGCATGTCTCCCAACTCTAGGTTAGTAGTTGAAATAGCTTCCTTAGATTTTTCAACTAGCTCCTTCTATTCAAATATAATTTGGATGCTGACCCAGATCTCATTCATGCCATTAATGATATTATTCCAGATAATTTTCTTCACCCTTCCTAGAGTGTTTCCAATTGATGATTCCTTTTTAGATTTATGCAAATTTTCAATTAATTTTCTTGCCCTCTGCATTTCTGTTGAATGTGCACTTTCAGTTCTTTTAATCTGATCTTGTAGAACATTGACTTGAGCTTCAAGTCTCTTGATTTCCTCTATTTGAAGATTCATGCTTTGCATGGATCTAGCTAATTGTTTTGTACTGCTTCCTGCCTCTGCAGTAGTAGTTGCTGGAGTAGCTATAGGAACAGTTGTAAGAGGAAGAGCCTCCATAGTAGGGATGGTTGATTGTGCTGCTTTTTCCTTCTCCTGTACCATATTCTCCATCTCTATTTCCATTTTTCTTATTTGGAGTGACTGTTCCGGTGAGCACCAATATTGCAACAATAATGCTGCAATTCCTGGGGCTTCCTACTTTACTTCTATCAACCCAGTAGTTCGTAACAAACTTGGAAGCGACAGTGTTGTATGCACAAGTACTAGCTCTTACTACATGCTGTCGCTTGGTGAGCTAGTGCAAGATCACTAGGAGCTCAATCCAACTTCTATGAGTTTCCAAAAGAAGCTTTTAACTATGATGAAAGAAAGCTAACTCTATAAAGACTATTCTACTTGCAGAAAGAGAAAGAAGATTGGAGTGTAAAGCAAACCCTAGCAAACCCTAATTTTTCCAACTAACCCTACTTTTGCAGAAAAAGAGATTAAAACTGATGAAATGAGTGCCATTGACTACTGAAAAGGTAAATTACATCTATTCAAGCTATTCCTAGAAGAAAATGAGAAAATAACATCTTTTTTCGTTTTTATGTGGTTTATGTGAAATTGTTATGCATGTGATTTTGTCTGTTTGTGACTGTGGCAGAGGTTTGGTGGCGATGGAAGGTGGATTTGGTTCTTGCAGAGGTGTAAGAAGGTGTGGAGGGGTCCTAAGAAGCCTTTGGTAAACTTCGGAAGACTTCCCTTGCAATTGAACTTCGAAAAATCACTCACAGGAAATTCTACAAGAGGCTGCAAGGGATCTACAGGAAGATCTATAGGAGGATGCCAAGAGCTATTTTTAGAGGTTTTAAGAGTGAAAAAATGGTGGGAAAGGGTAGCTAAAGAATAGAGAGATGATTTGAGGTGTCTGGGGCTTAACAAGGAGGATCAGGAAAGAAAATCATGGTTGGATTTGTTCAAATGACGAGATGAAAGCTTATGGAAAAGTGCAGAAATTAGGGCAGATTCGTGAAGGATTGTGAATGACTTGTGAAACCCGTGAGAAATGAGATGATGCTGGCTACTTTATTGATGTATTGTGAGCTAAGGTGTGTTGTAAGAGATCTGCACAACTAACTACCAAAACTGAGGAAGAAAAGGACTAGCTGCATTAAGAAAATAGAACCATATCTCTTGTTAACCTAATTTCTGACCAAGAAACATGAAGTGCTGAACAGTGACCTATGAATGGAAAATTTTGTGAAGAGATTTATTACAGAAATAGGAAATAATCTTGGCAAAATTTATTTGAAGAAACACTTTAACTTTTTAAATAAAATCATCACATTAGAAATTGCATGGAAGAAGCAAAATTGTGTTTTTGGTGGCAGCAATGGTGCCTTGACCTCAAATCATGGTCCCAAGAAGGGAGAAAGGAGATTAGGGCTTGTTGTTGGCCTTTTTGAATCTTATCATATCACTGTATTAACCTACTTCAGCAACTAAAACAAAAATCAACTATGCAAACCATTAAAAGCAACCTATTCTAAACAAGGTAAAATGAATATATGTAACAGAAATTAACTCATGAACTGAAGAAAAAACATATAAGTACAAAGCAAGAGGTGATGGGCAGCTTGGGTTGGGCCCTAACCCAAGAGCTTCAGCCCTCTGAAAGAAATTAGTGCTAGCTCATAAAATATGTCATCTCCATTATCAAAATAAAAGTCACATTACATAAACTGTTCACAAAAATAAGCTCGAAAATGAGTTGAACAAGAGCTGCACAAAAGTGCGAAAATTCTACTAATAATTGGCTAAACTACTGAGGCTCTAATCCCCCCTATTTATACAAATGGATTCCCCCAACAACCCTCCTAAAATCAAGGGGCTCGGCTTCCCAGAACTAGAGATAGACAACAGTTCTTCTTAACTTGCTCGGCTGCCCCTTGGATGCATTGATATGGCTGTTTGTGCTCAAAGTTTCTGATGGAGGATTTGAGGTAGGGAGTCATAAATGAGGGGGAAACCCTCCTACAAATCCTCCCTTGTTTTCCTCGAATATTGGCTGCCAAATGCTCATTAATCCTTTGAATTTGTCCAAAAATTGACCAAAAATCTGCATATAGTACACATTAGACTTCATGGCATAATGATTAACCCAATTCACTCTATTAGCATAAATATAATAAAACACATGCAATAAACTAATGAGAATGGTGGATTAAGATGAGTTAGGAGGCCGAATGAGCCCATATAATTACCCATTTCTGGGGCTCATCATCACCCCCCTACTGAATGGGTTGCTCATCCTCTAAGCAACTAGTCTATCTCTTCATCCTTGATGGCTCTGATGGATTCCTTGACATCCCATGCTTTTGATGTGATATTCTCCTATTTATCATGGAATCCTGCCTTTCTATCCACCTCTTCCCACTGTTTATGTTCTTCTTCTTCTTTTACACCTTCGAGTAGTCCTAGCAGTAGTGGAGGACTGAATTTGAGGCCAATCCAATTGGCCTTCAAACTTTGCATAGAGTGCTTATACAGTGGCACTCTCCTCAAGGCTTCTCTCATCCTATTTTGGGAGTGATACTCTATGATCTGTAGGCTGTGTGGTAATGTGTTCCACCTTCTCATGCAGGCATGAATGTAGTCATCTCCAAACAATCTCTCCATGTCCTCAAAATGTGCAATAGCCTAGACCTGCTCATTGATATACTTGGGGAAACTTTGAGGAATATCTACAAAGTGTTGGTGGGCATTGATGAGAGCCATCGGGTCTGCTGGCTCAGCTCGGATCATTAAAGGTTCATTTAGCTTTTTTGCCATTAACTTCTTGATTTCTGTTGCCCTTTTATCCTAATGGCTCATCCAAGATGCCATGGCCATCAGCGGCAAGTCTCCTAACACAGCATTGGGGTCCCATGGGTTCATATTAGTAAGGGCCATGTTATGTAAATAAAACTCTGCCAGCTTCGACTTGTCCTTTGCTTGAAATCACATCATCCTTTGTATATGCGAATATGTAGAGTGGGTTTATTAGAGCTTACCTGTTCGAGCTCGAATTTGCCATAAAACCCTGATTTTCCTCTGCGAGACGGCTCACTGGCCCTCCTATAGAAATGGCTCATGTAGGATCTATTTCTACTCCTGTAGATCCCGATAATGTTCCTGTAGAATTTGATAGGTAGAAGGGTTCTGAAAATGACAGAGAGTGACTGTTTCGAGGCTCTGGAGGTGGTAGGTAGCTTGTTGCAGTCGAGAGCATGACGATACAAATGAAAACAAAGGTGGTGAGTGTGGTCAAGAGAGTGTACTTAAGCTTACGGGAGAGGTTTGTGGTGATGAGATGAGGTGGCAGGAAGGGTATGTTACCCTCAATCGGACCATTGGTCCCCACTGCAGTGTCATCATGAAACTTTATGCCGCCTGCCCGCAATCATTTCCATCATTCACGTTGGAGTTCAAAATATCCACCATTACCTATTTTTAGATTCTTATGAGTTGACTGGACACACGTGCAATGTGAAATCTGGATGAGCACTGTTGAACTAGATGAGGGTGGCCAGTTAGCTAGCCACCGATCTAGTTTAATCGCAACCATCCCATTTTTTCATGCAATTTTGGATCATACAGATGCAAATAGAGGAACAGGTTTAGACACTTACCTATAAGTCAAAATGTGTGCGCTACAGTGCTGCTGCATGCCTAGACTTTGATGCTATGTCCATGTATTTCTGCTGCCATATGCTCGTGGCTTCTGGATAGGTAGCTCAGTTGCCTTGTACAGGTGATCTTCAATCAAGATCTGGCTTCTTACATGTTTTACATACCTGTGGCTACACTGATTCTACTTCTGGAGCTTTATTTTTAAGGGGATCAGCTGCTACAGGAATCCTACAGGAATTCCTGTAGCTACTTCTCCCTTTAGAACTTTTAGCTGAGGTTTATGCAGAGACTTGGGAGGAGTCTATTGAAGATTCTGATGGTCATGGAGAAGTAGTCGGTAGGCTATAGGTAAGTGGTAGGGATGTTTTTTTATTTTTTTTAAACAGGATTTCTGTGTTTTATTTGCAGGGAGGAAAGAAACGATTAGAAATGTGGTGGTGCAGGCATGGAATGGAGGGTTATGATGACGGATGGTTGTAGGATGGCCCACAGGCCTTTTGTGAAAGTTTCTAGCTCTTCAATCCCTTCTTTGACTTGACTTCGAGCTCTCTGTGATTTCTACAGGAGCCTCCTGTAGAACACATAGTGCTCCTGTAGGATGCACAGATTTCATAAAAAGCAATACCAGGGGATGGAAAAAGATAGAAACGATGGAAGAGGGCCTAGAAGAGATGTAATAGGCTTGTGGCATGTCCCCTTTCCCTCTGTGGTCCTCCTGCAACCTGCAATGCACTCAAAAGAAGTAAATTTTTTTTTTTTAAAAGAGACCACTAGGGCGCCTCCAAGAGGTTTTCACCTTATCTGCCTGCCCTGGGCACCTCAAAGGGGAGGTTTTCACCCAGGGATATTTATTCTCCTCAGTTTTTTGGTCCTTTTTTTTTCTCATCTTTGGGCTGCCTCAAGAGAGGTTTTCAGCCCCAAGATGGGACTCAAGCGCCTCATAGAGGTTTTCACTGGAGTCCTATATATATATATATATATATATATATATCTATATATATATATATATATATATTGGGTGAAGTGGAGGCAGAGGTTTGGTCCACTACCAACATTGTTTTACTCAGCTCTTCAATGAATTCTTGCTTGGAGAGGGGCTTCTTGTAGATTTTCAACCTATGCCCATTGACAAGCATGGGGATGGTTTCCTCATCAATAGTCCTGATCAGAACTGAGCCATTGTCATCGCATTTTTCTATAATGTATGGTCCCAGCCATCTTTTGCTTAGCTTGCCCTTGAAATCTTTATACCTTGAGTCATATAGCAACGCCCAATCTCCTTCTTGGAATTGTTTCTCCTTGATGCCTCTGTCGTGCCATATATTTCTCTGCAGATAGATTACTTCGGTGTGGAGAAAGGCTTGCAATCTCTGTTCATCCAATCCATTAAGTTGGAGTAACCTTTCCCTTTGTGCATGGCTGAGATCTAGGTCCAGTTGAGCTGCCATCCTTAGTGTATTGTATTCAAATTCTATTGATAGCAGAGCCTTCTTTCCATAGACCAGCTCATAGGTTTTGAACCCTGTGGTGGTCTTCCATGTGGTGTTGTAGGCCCAGGTGGCCTCAACCAATCGATCTGCCCAATCTTTCCTGCTACTGGTTACTACCTTGGTTAAAATTCCCTCCAAAGCTCTATTGGTGACTTCCATCTGTCCATTGGCTTGTGGATGGTAGGGGGTGGAAGTCCTATGCTTGGTTTTATGATGGATGAGTAGGTCTTCAATCAGATTAGAGGTGAACTGATTGCCTTGATCCGTAACCAGTTCTCTTGGATACCCGAACTTATAGAATATGTTCTCTCTTAAAAACTCAGCTACTTTTTCTTCGGTTGCTGCCTTGATTGCCTTTATCTCTAACCATTTTGTCAAATAATCGGTGCACACAATGAAGTATTGTTTCTGGTTTGAAGGAGGGTTGATAGGACCCACAAAGTCCATGCCCCACTTATCAAATGGCTCAAAAGTCACTTGAGGCTGCAAGGGCATCTCATCCTTTGGAGTAGGTTTCCACATCATTTGACACCGATCACATTGGCTGACATATCTCCTCACATCTTGATGAAGAGTGGGCCAATAGTAACCTGCTTGCAGAATTTTGCAGGTAGTCCTCTTTGCTACAAAATGGCGTTCGCAGGGCCCCTCATGACAAGTCAGGAGATTGTCGAAAACTTCCTCCTCCCTGACACATCTTCTCAAAACCTGATCTGGGCCAAGTTAGAAGAGATTTCCCCCAATCCAAGTGAAAGGGGCACTTTTCCTCATGATATTGCTCTTCTCTTTTGGGGAAAGGTGTGGCGGGAACTGTGCCGAAACCAAGTAATTCGCTATATAAGCAAACCATGAAGAGAGTACTGAGATAGCGAATAGGTGTTCATCTGGCATCTGATCATCCACCATTCCTTCTTCACCTACAGGTAGATTTATTCTAGACAAAAAGTTAGCAACAACATTTTCCTTATGAGGCTTATCAACAATGGTTAGATCAAACTGCTGCAATAAAAGCAACCACCTAGTAATGCTAACATTCATATCTGGTTTGTTCATTAAATACCTAATTGCAGCATGATCAGTGTGTACAAAGGTTTGATATCCTGTGATGTAATGTCTGACTTTACTTAAGGAATGTACTACATCTAGGAGTTCCTTCTTGGTTACCGTGTAGTTCAAATCTGCCTTTGATAAATTTTTACTTATAAAGTATATGACATAGGGTAACTTTTCATCAATTTGCCCTAAGGCTACTCCTATTGCTTTGTTCGAGGGATCTATGTGAATGTGGAAAGGTAGGGCCCAGTTGGGACCTCTCAATATTGGGGCAGTCACAAGTTTACTTTTCAAGGTATCTAGGGCCTCTTGGTAGTTGTTTGTCCATATGAACTCGACATCTTTCCCGAAAAGACCAAACAATGGAGAGGCTAGATTACTGAAATATTTAATGAATCTTCTATAATATCCCACTAAGCCTAGGAAACTTCAGACATCTCTCACCTTTTGAGGAGGTGGGACCCTTTGGATGATGGCAATTTTGTTGGGGTCCACCTGTAATCCTTGTTGAGATAATGCATGACCTAGCACAGTCCCTTTAGTCATCAAGAATTCACACTTTTCTGGACTGAGGGACAGGTTCATTTCAATACACTTGTCCAAAAATTTTCCTAGGTTAGACAAAGCTTCCTGGAAGTTAGAACCATAAGGAGTAAAATCATCCATATATATTTACATTGCATCATGAACCAGTTCAGAGAATATACTCAATACTTCCCTCTGGAAAGTGGCGGGAGCATTGCACAAGCCAAAAGGAAGGACCCGGTATGCAAAGGTACCCCGAGTACAAGTGAAAGTGGTCTTATCTTGGTCTTCTGGGCTGATTTGGATCTGATTGTACCCGCTAAACCCATTTAGGAAGGAGAAAAAAAATTTCCCCGCCAAACCATCTAACACTTGATCTATGAAAGGCAAAGGAAAATGGTCCTTATTGGTGGTCTTGTTTAGTTCCCGATAATCGACACAGATTCTTGACTTACCATTTTTCTTTGGCACTAGCACCAAAGGAGAGACCCATTCATTGTCAGAGATGGGGTAGATAAATCCTGCATCTAGTAACTTTTGCAATTCTTCCTTGACAATGTCTTTAAGGGTTGGATTCATCCTCCTTTGAGGTTGTCTGACTGGTTTGCAATCTTCCTTAATGTAAATGTGATGAGTACAGACTGAAGGGTGCACTCCCTTCATCTCCTTATAGCTCCAAGCGAAGGCATCCAAATGGTTTCTCAATAAGCTACAAAGTTCCTTCTCCTAAGAGGTGGATAGGGATGAGTTGATTTTCAAGGTTCTTTTTGGGCTGAACTCTATATTCTTAACTCGGAGAGAGGTCGGGTTAGCCACACAGAAATCAACTAAAGGATTTTCTTAGGTTTCTTTCACTAGCTCTTCTAATGGAAACATACTGGGGGGTGGATTCTGAGTCAAGCTTTCAATGACATCATCCTTAGTTTGTGGTTCCCCCCCCATGGCAGCTTCTATTGCACACAGTGGTGTAGAATAGGCCTCATCCTCATCTTCCTCCTCCAATCAGAGAGGTAGATCATGTTCTAACAAAGGTTGGGCAGGAGGGTATAGGACTAGCTGCTTGGACATATGCCCATTCTTGATTGTCATGTTCCCAACTCAATAGCTGATGTAAGCATATGCAGTAGCCAACCAAGGTCTTCCCAGGATGAGAGGATACCTAGTGAGCTTTGCCTTCGGCTGGAGAACCAGGAAATCAGCAAGGTACTCCCAAGAATCGATGGAGACCATTACATCTTCCACAATCCCTGCAGGGGTCATAGTGGAGCGGTTTGCTAATTGCAGTACTACTGTGGTCTTTCTCGGGGAGCCCTGGAGGTTGAGATTGAGCACAGTGTCCTTGGTCATCACATTAATGGCAGCCCCCAGATCAATCAGGGTATGGGGAATTATGGTGCCATTGATGTGGACATCGACTACTGGGCTTCCAGGGTCTAGATACTTCAGACAGATTACCTGCCCCAACATCAGGTTGGATAGTTGTCCTATGACATTGATGGTTGGGGCATCTCTCTTGCACCTGCCTAGATGCCTGAAGCACTTCTCTTTGATCATCTTGTTGTATATAGGTACATCCTTTATGGCTTGGAGAAGTGGTATCTTTACACATAATTGTTTCAATTCTCCCATAAGTTTAGTTTCTTCTATGGTAGGCTGTGTTGTCCTGGATAATCTCTCAGGAAAGGGTGGAATTATTTTCCGTTCACTTTCCTCTTTATCTTCCTCATCCTCGTTAGGGGGAGGTTGGCTATCTAGGAGAACCTTCCCATATGGTAGGTTAATCTCTTGAATCTCCACAGCATAAGTTTGGCATGATGGTTCCCCACTATATACTTGCTGAGCCTATCTGTTATTCGGGTTTGGGTTTGGTTGAGTAGGCATTTGGGGTTGCCTTGGTAGAGCAAGTGGTAATGGTTGTGGTTGAGTAGGTGGTGGTGGCAAAAGAGTGGGAGGAAAGTTGTACTGGGGCCTCCACCCCTGATGAGGTGCATTCCACTGAGGTTGTGGCTGAGCATAGGGGGGAAATGAATGAGCAGCTAGTTGAGTATGATATTGAGATGGATATGACCAAGGAGGAGGTATGGACCAGGAAGGATGAGTAGGGGGCCCCAAGAAGACATCGAAGTGGCTTGATTGTGGTTGTAGTATGCCTGGGATGTCCCTTGCATTCCCTGCTGGTAAGGTCTAGGTCCATGCGGCCTACTTTGGTTTATGAAGTAGAGTGGTTCAGTGGCTCCTTTGGCCTCTTGGTATACAGCTTTAAGTCCGGGCAAGGAAGGGCACTTACTTGTAGGATGGTCTTCTTCACAGACTGAACACACCTCTATATAGTTTAGTGGGCATTCGTTCCTAGGATGCCTTCTGGTGCACCTAGGACAAAAAATGGCTAAAGCCCTCTTTGCTTCCTCTTGTTTCCTTTTGATATGCAAGGTATCCATTTGCATGGCAAGAGTCTGCAACATCTCACTCTTGAAATCTTCTAGCATGTTTCCAAATTCACCTTTGAGGGATGAACTAGAGGAGGAGGTACTGGCCATGGGTTGACTTCCCCTACCTCTCTTTCTGGCTGCCCTAGAATGGTTTCTAAAGACAGTCTTTATGTCTTCATAAGGTAGCTGGTAGATGTCTCCCCCAACCAGTAAATGGAGGGTGTCTAGAAGGTCTTCTAGAATTCCTCTGAGTAGGACCAACTTCAGATATTTGGGGTCAAATGTGCACCTAGCCCTTTTATAGCTGAGCTGGAATCTCTCTTCATAGTCCTCCAATGATTCATCACTTCCCATGGTCATTCGGAAGATTTCTTCCTTGGTATCTTTTGACCTACAGTAGTCCCAATATTTGTTATTAAAGGCTTGCTGCATCTGAGCCCAAGTTGTGATGTTGTTGCTAGGTAACCCCATGAACCAGCGCAATGCTGCATCCTTGAGGGTAGAAGGAAATAGTTTCAACTTCTGCTCATCATAGGTTTGACAGATAACAACAAACTCAAATAGGAAGATGTCAAGATCTTCTGTAGTTAATCAATGGAAGTGAGCTAGGGTTGTAGGGCTTATGTTCTTCATTTTAGTATCCCCATTGGTCTCTCGGATGGGAAAGGTACCCTCTACTCTTTCTCCATTTCCCCTAGCATTTCTATTTTCAGCCATGGTCTCAGGAGGGATGGTTTCTTCCTCTTCTTCTCCTATAGGTTCTTCAAATATTTCAGGTTGTTCTCCTAAAGGATCTTCTAGATCACTTCCACCGAAGAAGAGAGAAGGGTGGCTTTGTGATGTGGTGGGGGTGTTGGGTAGGAATTTCCCTAAATTATCTCTATTCCTACAAGGCATGAAAGGGAATCTCTTTTTGGGTAATTTTTGTTTCTTTCACTGCTTGTACCTGCAAAACTAAAATCGATTGAACAAACAAATTGAAACTACTGAAATGAACTCGCTAAAATGAAAATTTGTAGCATGGAAATGAAAGCAAGGAAATGACTAATCTACTTTTGATGAAATGGAAATTGCAGAATTGAAAGAACTAATCTACTTTTGCTGAAATAAACTACTTAGCAGAATGTTGCAGTAAAAAATAGAAGAAAATAGTAATCACAAAATACTCTGATGCTTCCCCGACAACGACACCAAAAAGAGGTGAGCACCAGTATTGCAGCGATAATGCTGCAACTCCTGGGGCTTCCTACTTTACTTTTATCAACCTAGTAGTTCGTAACAAACTTGGAAGTGACGATGCTGTATGCACAAGTACTAGCTATTACTGTAGGCTGTCACTTGGTCAGCTGGCGCAAGATCACTAGGAGCTCACGAAAACTTCTATGAGTTTCCAGAAGAAGCTTTTAACTGAGATGAAAGAAAGCTACTCTACAAAGACTATTCTACTTGCAGAAAGAGAAAGAAGATTGGAGTGTAAAGCAAACCCTAATTTTTCCAACTAACCCTACTTTTGCAGAAAAAGAGATGAAAATTGATGAAATGAGTGCCATTGACTACTGAAAAGGAAAATTACATCTATTCAACCTATTCCTAGAAGAAAATGAGAAAAGAACATATTTTTGTGTTTTTATGTGGTTTATGTGAAATTGTTATGCATGTGATTTTGTCTGTTTGTGACTTTGGCAGAGGTTTGGTGGTGGTGGAAGGCAGATTTGGTTCTTGCAGAGATGTAAGAAGGTGTGGAGGGGTCCTATGAAGCCTCTGGTAACCTTCTAAAGACTTCCCTTGCAATCGGACTTCGAAAAATCACTCACAGGAAATTCTACAGGAGGCTGCAGGGGATCTACAAGAGGATCTACAGGAGGATGCTGAGAGCTATTTTTAGAGGTTTTAAGAGTGGAAAAATGGTGGAAAAGGGTAGCTAAAGACTAGAGGGATGAGTTTAGGTGTCTAGGGCTTAACAAGGAGGATCAGGAAAAAAAATGTTGGTTGGATTTGTTCAAATGACGAGAGGAAAGCTTATGGCAAAAGTGCATAAATTAGGGCAGATTCGTGAAGGATTGTGAATGACTTGTGAAACCTGTGAGAAATGAGATGATGCTGGATGCTTTATTGATGTATTGTGAGCTAAGGTGTGTTGTTGGAGATCTGCACATCTAACTACCGAAACTGAGAAAGAAAAGGACTAGTTGCATCAAGAAAACAAAACCATATCTCTTGTTAACCTAATTTCTGACCAAGAAACATGAAGTGCTAAACAGTGCCCTATGAATAGAAAATCTTGCAAAGAGATTTATTAAAAAAATAGGAAATAATCTTGGCAAAATGAATCTGAAGCAACACTTTAACTTTTCAAATCAAATCATCACACTAGAAATTGCATGGAAGAAGCAAAACTGTGTTTTTGGTGGCAGCAATGGTGCCTTGACCTCAAATCATGGTCCCAGGAAGGGAGGAAGGAGATCAGGGCCTGTTTTTGGCCTTTTTGAATCTTAGCCTATCACTATATTAACCTACTTCAGTAACTGAAACAAAAAGCAGCTATGCAAACCATCAAAAGCAACCTATTCTAAACAAGGTAAAATGAATCTATGTAATAGAAATTAACTCATGAACTGAAGCAAAAACATATAAGTACAAAGAAAGAGGTGTTCGGTAGGTTGCATTGGACCCTAACCCAAGAGATTCAGCCCTCTGAAAGAAATTAGTGCTGGCTCAGAAAATATGTCATCTCCATTATCAAAATAAAGGTCACATTACATAAACTGTTCACAAAAATAAGCTCGAAAATGAGCTGAACAAGAGCTACACAAAAGTGCAAAAGTTCTACTAAAACTGGCTAAACTACTGAGGCTCTAAGCCCCCCTATTTACACAAATTGGGTCCCCCAACAACCCTTCTAAAATATAGGGGCTCAGCTTCCTAGAACTAGAGATAGACAACAGTTCTTCTTGACTTGCTTGGCTGCCCCTTGGATGCATCGATATGGCTGTTTGTGCTCAGAGTTTCTGATGGAGGATTCAAGGTAGGGAGTCATAAATGAGGGGGACATGCTCCTACAAATCCTATCCCTTGTTTTCCTTGAATATTGGCTGTCAAATGCTCATTAATCCTTTGAATTTGTTCAAAAATTGACCAAAAATCTGCATAAAGCACACATTAGACTTCATGGCATAATGACTAACCCAATTCACTCTATTAGCATAAATATAATAAAAAGCATGCAATAAAATAATGAGAATGGTGGATTAAGATAACTTAGGAGGCCAAATGAGCCCATATAATTACCCATTTCTGGGGCTCATCATGTTCCATAGTCAATCTCATCATTTCTGCCTTTTGACTTTCTGTTCCTCTATTTCTTTGGTCAGGGGATCATGTGTGGTAGGCATTTTGATCTGTTTCTTCAAGGCTGCTATATCCATCTCCTTCTTCTTAATAATTTCTTATGCTACTTTCACATCTAATTTATGATATCCAATTTCCACCAGTAGGTCTTCCAAGGACTTGATCCTATTATCTTTTGATTGTGATGAAATATTTTCCATCTTTAGCTGAGATTGGGCATTTGATAAAGCCACCTGCATTTTAAAAAAATTGATGGGTGTACTTTTTAGAGTGGAAGAGATCATCACGCTGGTTTTCTTATGCATTTCTAGCTGATCAATAGGATCAACATTTCTGGCATCAAATCCAAAAGAAGTATGTTTATAATCAGTTGGAGTTTTAGGCTCTGCTGTTTATGCCTCAAGGAATGCCATATGCATTTTTCCTTTCCCTGAATCGAAAGCTGATAGAAGCCTGCCTTGGGAAGTAGAACTTTTCTTCCAAAACTGAGCATAAGTACTCTTTTTCAACATCTCATTTATGCTTTATCTCTCTAAAAGTATCAAAAATTGTCTCCTCCTTTTCTCTTGTTACATTGGCTGATGTGGAAACTTGGAGATTTTGTTGCCTTTCTGAGATTAGAGTGGTAGGAAAATACTAACCTCCTACTGGAGATAAACTAGGTATATCACTGAGATTAATGGTTGTTTGTTGTGGTGATTCCTTGCTTATGTCCATGCGTATCCTTTCCCTTTTCCTAAATTTAAATTTGAACTCTTTCATAGAAGTATTAGTCCCCGGTGATTGATCTTCTCTTGGTCTTTTCCCAGTTGTTTATTTTTCTTGTTCCTTACCCTTATCTAGTCTGTCCTCTGTACTCTATCTTTCTTGCTACCCAGTAGTTTATGCACTTGAAGAAGAAAGCATTTTTTCCTCAACTTCTTGCAAGGTTTTAGGCATCCACTCAATCTGGTTCATAAATGTTTTTATTTCAGGCTTGTGAGTGTGAATGTAAGGTGTTGATTTTTTTCTCCACCCTTTTCTTATAGATGATGCCCCATGGGTCATAGGACCATGTGAAACTGTGAGTGAATTTCATTTCTTTCAATTTATTATCAGCCTCCCCACCTGCTGCTCTGCTATTGCAAATAAAAGGGCCAATCTAGGATTTGATTCTAAATTGAGACTTCTTATTTGCTACTACAAAATGTACTTCATCTGCATTGATCATCTGCCTGATATAATCAAGTGCAAATATCCTCATGGGGAGGAACTTTGGCAGCTTGTAAGGGGCCAATTCACACCCATATACCCTCAATTCTGTGTAGTTTTGGTACAAGTACCAATCTCATGTTCTTGCTTGATCTGTCAGTTGCATAATCCTTTTAATTTATTCACTTATTCTGGGTTTTGTTGTTCCACTGAGCAGGCTCATAGGTGGATGGAAAAACATCTCTATGAATGTTTTGTATGTGAAGTTCCTTTGATCCTTCATTACTAAGGTTGTCTAGAAGATGATAGATTGGGGTTCTCCTTCTTCATTCAACTTGGTCATTGCAAACTAAAATCTGTTTGCCTGAAAATAAACAAACATGTACACTAATATTGAAGAATACTGAAACACTTCCTCTGTGGTGAAATTTATGAATTTCTCATGGATGGAATCTTCTAGGAACTGACTGAAATTAAACAAGATAGAGGGCTTTGCATCATATGACAATATGGATAGGAAACCTATTATGGCCTCATCAAGCCACTGATCTAAATAATAGCCTAGCAGATATGAAAGTACAATGACTATATGCTTGGTTCTATCAGGGAAAGTAGAGGAGGAATATGGAGGATCTTTGTTAGGAAGTGGAGTCTATTCAGTCATGAAGAGTTCCAGGGTTTTAGCTCTTTTGGAAAAGTCTAGTCTTTGGTACATTTCACTGAGGATTTCATGGGAAAAAGGAGATGCTCCTTCAATGATAGGAGCTTGCATCATCTGCATTATAGATTTAGCATCAATGGTAAATAGTATGTCTCTTGCTGGGACTATTACTGCCCTTTACTGTGGGTTATAGCATGACTGACATTTTCTGATCAATTCTGGGCAGCTATGGGTTTTGGGAAAAATATAGAAAGGCAAATTTGTGTCCCATAGTCCTATATCATCCATTTCATCAAAACATTTGTCCTCCCACCAACAGTAGATGTCAAAGAGATCGAATTTTGATATTGTTTCATGTATTTTTAAGTCTCTATCTGCAAGTGGGATATGGTCCAAGTCCACTGGTGGGTGCGCCATTGGATTGAATAACTCTTGTTCTTTCCTCTCTTTTTGTTAAATACCCTCTTTTATTTTATTTTCTTCTTTTTTTTGGAAATCAATTGAATATTGAGATCTATGAACAATATGAAATCTGCAAAATGTGAGATACTCAATCACCTTGAGATCCTATAAATTATAGGATCATAACAGATTCTATCAACAAGTTTAGAAGGAGTGCGAAAAGGAATGGAATGATCGACACATCAAATTGCGCACCTTCAAGGTAAATGATTTTTTTTATTATATGATAGCAAGTTTGATAAATTTCCAGGAAAATTTCAAATGCATTGGCTGGGGCCATATGTCATCAAAGAGATTACAAATGGTGGAGTAGTTCAACTGGTGAAATTGAATGGAGATCTATTTCCCGGAAAGGTAAATGGCAGCCAATTGAAGCCATACACCAGGGATCTAGCCAGATGAATATATGATGGAAGCATAGTCTTAGTGCTCCAGGCAGCTGAAAGGAGGCATGGGACTATAAACTACACTACCTGGGTTGTAGAGCTGCACGACTGGGGGACTGCACGGGATGGAAGAATGTCACAACATCAGCAGAAGCGCGAAGGGAGCTGTGCTATAGGAGGAGAGACCATGCAGGGCAGCCAGAAAGTGACCGTTATAGTCACTATTCATGATTTGACAGTGAGAAAATGGCTAAGAGGTGTGGGGTGCGACATTTAAGGAAAAAATTAAATACGAGATTTTTGAAAATTTGCCGCCAATATAACATTTATGAATGGATTTTTGGGGGAATGGTCGTATTTGAATTCAAATTTTCCTATAAATTACAGATGGCCACCTAGTGAAAAAAACTTTGCATGTTGAGAGCTTCTGTGTCGTGCTATCAAGTCTGCATGAATCCTGCAGTTTTTGAGAATTTGGTGGCCAGTTCAGTGTTTGAAAAGTTGCCTAAGAAAACCCAAGAGCTCCTAAATAACGTCATGTTAGTGCCCGTAGAAACTACAAGTGCTAGTGGATCTATGGCCTTTGAGGGAGCTTCCCCTGAGGTTGTAAGTGTGGAGATGCCCTCCATGGTGCCAAAATCACCAAGGTTGCCTAGGTCGAAGCCTACGCTAGTAGGAGAGGCTTCCAAGTCAAAGAATGACAAATAGAAAGTGGCACAGCCAGTGCGTGAGTTGCCAAGGAAGCACCAGAAGAAAGAGAAGCCCACTGTGTAGGAGAAAGGCAAGGTGATAAACCTAGAATTCGACGAGGGCGTTGAGGAAATTGGTATGTGCGCAGAGGACATTGAAATTGAGGGTGTAGACCCTATCTCAAAGCTACTAGAATACATCCCTCCATGCCAGGGTAAGGTGAAGATACGAAAGGGCCTAGACCAGGGAAAGTTTATACTTAATACACCCATGTTGCTAGAAAATATTGTGTTTGAAGAACAGTGCTTGACGCGTGTCCCCCACCTAAAACTTGAAGATTGGGACTTGGCGAACACAGAGCAGTTCCCCCACTTGGCTACTGATAATTTCATGTAGAGGGTATTCTATAAGGATTTGGGTGTCACCGCACTAGAGCCGGTGAAGTGGATTTGTGGGGCAGAAAAGGCAACATTGTTGAACTGCTATGGGTGTTGCATTACCACCTCACGCCCATAAATTTGATAGTTATCAAACAGTCATTATGCTTGGTGCACAACGGGTGGCTTTGGTTGGAGGAGCCAATCCATATAACTGATATGCCAATCCATTGACGACTAAATTTGGCCAAGGCATTTGGTGGAAAGGTAGGCGAGCCCGACCTCGTCGAGAGAATGAAGGACAAGTTCAAGATTTTCAGGAAGCCGTGCGAATATTCAATTCCAAGCATAACTGACCCCACGGTGAAGGTAGCCACCCAGATATTGGTTGTAAATGTAACGAGGAAGTGTTGCATAGATGAAGTTCTGACACTAGTTGTTTCATTAGCGGCCCAGTGTGCAGAGGGTGTACAATTCAATTGGGTGCGCTACCTATGCAACGAGTTCCTTGGGAACTGCAGGGAGGCACATGACCACAGTAAAACATTTCATTACTCATGTTTGTTGATGTAGATTGTGTTGGTTCCATGGAATTTTCTAGAGGACAGTCATTTTCCTCTAATCACGATAGATTTTCTAGAGGCAGTGAAGTTTTCTTTGCTATGGGCCACAAAAGATGTTGAGCGGGTCTGTGAGTGCAATATCTTCTAGGTTTTGATGGAGACGAGCATCAATATGGCCATCAACCACAAGCCAAGATTGTCACCAACTATCTTTGAGTATTTTTCGGGATATACGGAGTTCAAAGTGGACTTCCACTGTATCTCCATCTAGGCGTGGAAGGACCCAAAACAAAAATGGTATGATCTCCCATACCTTGCGATGGGTGATGCCATAGCAGCGTTCCTCGATCGTTGGCCACCCAAGTGGCACACAGCCTCAAATTTATCAGCCAGGTCTAGTAAGTCTGCAGGAAAGCAAAAGAAGGAATTGTTGAAAATAATACTGAGAGGGGGGGTGAATCAGTATTATCAAATTCTTTTCACTATACCTTCTAGATTTATAATTTAATTTATTCTTTAGATGTTGACCATTAATTTGTATGTTAGTACCATATAATAATGAACAAGAACAAGAAAAATAGATAGTCACACCAAAGAACACCAGATATAAGGTGGAAACCCAATGTGGGTGAAAACCACCTGTTGCAATATGTCTCTATATTCTTTCAATTAGAAACTTCCTTTTACAATGATTCTGTACTGGTGTAGTCTTTTACCAGTACGTAGGCTGCAACTTGCAAAGAGCTACAACCCTCTCTCATTTTCTAGACTCTCCTGGAAGGGAGCTACAACCCCCTTGGCTCTTGTACTAGCTGAGCTACTAGTACGTAGGTGTTTACCTACTGAAGGCTTCAACCTTCTCTTTTCTTCCAGGGACCACGTTTCATAAATTTTCAGGCTGGATCCATGAACATAAAACAAACATCAAGTATATGTGTATCAACCAATCTCCTTTCCACAATCAACTACTGAATCAACCACTATCTTCTCAGACTGCAGAAAACAATACCAGTAACTAGAAACTTATTCTGAACCCAGAAAACTGTAGTAATAGACAAAAGCAGCTAAAATAAGTTTCAAGAAAAGTCCGCAACTTCACCAATATAATCCTGCGGATATCCGCACTTTGTCTGACTCGATCTTGTGGACCTCTGCACATGCACCTGTCGCTGAACTGCGCACCTCCGCACCTTCAGTTGTTGCTAAACTGCGTACCTCCGCACCTGCAGTTGTCGCTAAAATGTGTACCTCCACACCTGCAGTTGTTGCTAAACTGCGTACCTCCGCACCTGAAGTTGTTGCTAAACTACGTACCTCCGCACCTGCAGCTGTCGCTAAGCTGCGTACCTCTGTACCTGCGCTGTGGATCACCTGCGGACCTCCGAATAGAGCCAAATTATTAGTCCTCCAATATGCCACAGACTGTCAGATCCACAGATCTGATCATGCGCCAAAGAGATCACGACCCCTCAATTGATCAGTCTTCTCATGCTCAGGTTCAACTATAACTCACCAACCGATTACAAGTATTTCAGATCTTGTTCATCTTAAGATATTCAACACATGAGTGCCTAGCCAATTGATCTCCTTTCCTTTTTATAGGCAAGCCCTTATTCAAACCATGGATCAAAACCATAGAAAGCCAATACAAGGGACCCAAAACCGGGGTTCAATATTTTAGATGCAATACCACGAACCAAAAACATAGGATCAAAAACATCGGACTAAATACCATGGATAAATCATAAAAATTCCCATGTGCACACGCTTCTCTGCATGAAAGTGAGTGAATTTGACGTCCGCACCTTTTGTTCGGAGAACCTGCAGGTATGTCCGCACTTCTTGTTCGAGGCACCTGCGGGTCCACAGCTTTTGTTAGGCGCACCTGCGGGTATCTCATTTTCTATCATTTTGAGAGCCTCAACAATGATTTTCCACTTGAGTGAGTTGCCATCAAGGAAAACACTTATGCCATAGCACCATATCTCTGTCATAATGCCAACAGGAAGAGGCCCAGTCAAAAATGCAACAGTTGGCTAAAAAACGGTAAAAGGAGATTGAGGAAAAAGAAAGAGTAGAAGTGGAGCGCGACACGAAGGAACAGGAGGAAGAGCGTGACTCTGACAAAATTTAGAAGTCTCCTTCACTGTAGAAGGAAGAGGAGAAATCTGAATAGGGTGGTGGAGACCAGGATAGAACCCCCTTCCAGGTGAAGGCAATTTGGGAGTAGGAGAAACAAAGGCCGCAGAAGAAGACCAATGCTACTAAGTTGTCACTTGACCGGATTAGCTTGACAGAAGGTGACTTAGACGACATTGGGGATAAGGTCAGTGACGTGACCACAAAACTACTGAAGTAGAAGCAAGCCTTGGTGGACATTCAGATGGGTCTACGTGAGCTGCAGATGCAAACTACTCAACGTCAAGCTGGTGTAGGGCAGAGAAGTGTGGCATTGACTTGTTTAGCACCAGGGACCACTGGAGCAGTGAAGATGGTTCACTCCTTGGATCCTCAGGCCATCGTGCTAGCTGATGGAGCCCTAAGTGTAGAGATAGAGGTTGACAGGCTGCTTTAAGGAACATTTGTCTCAACTTGGCCACGCTCCCGAGTGAATTCCTTCACACGCTGCAAGTAGGTGTGATCGCAGAGCTGAGGGACCGAGAGAAATGTGTGTTGAGTGTGATTAGCGAACAAAAGGTTAATAATGAACAATTTTTTGGTGAGAAAACATCAGCGAAAGAAACTTGGAAGAAGGTCCAGGAGAAGAATGAGCACACCATAGCAGTGGTAGTAGAGGCGTGCAGAACTATTCCAGAACTGCACATCCTCGAAGAGGCACTTATGGAGGCCAAGATTTGAAATTTGGTTGCAGGTGTACGTGATGCTCAGACCGAGATGGCTAAGGTTCAGTTTGAACTAAACCTCAAAATTATAGATCTCGCGTTCAGAGAACATCTTTCAACTCCACTAGAGGTCAGAGAATAGCATGAGGCAATTATCAAGAATAAAGTTGTTGCAGTAGATACGGCGGTGCCAGATTGCGCTATGCTCTTCGAGCAATCGCTGGAGGTACTTACTAGTCTATAGAAAGACCCCAACCTGTAGAGGTTAGAAACCGACGTGAGGGAATTGCACCAGCTGTATGGCAAGACAAGAGCGGCGGCACGTACCATTGCTATCATGCAAAAATTAGAAAAGGTTGCAGGAGGCGAAGGACTTGAAAGAACAAGCGGATGTAGCGCAGCGAAGAGAGACAGTACTTAAGGCCAAATTGGGGCCTTGGCTGGATGAGGCTTATGTGCTCACCGCCACCATTGAGGCAAACTTGACTAGCCTATAGACAACACAACAGAAGATCCAGGCAGATAGCGCAGGACTAACAACGAAGCAACTGGTAGAGCAGGTTAAGCAGGCAGCGACACAATGTATTGTTGAAGTTGTAGTGGTGCAAGTGGAGTGGGGAGGTATTCGCATCAAGATCTCCACACCAGTAGAGTGGCTCGGGGGCGATTCACCATATTTGTGTTGGGGGCCTGTTGGGACAGGGTCCTTATGGTTGATTTTGGGGTTAAAAGCCCAAGTTTTGGGGTAGAAAGCACAAGTTTTTGTATGTAAGTTGTAAAGTCTCCACAATTTGTGCTTGCGGAGCGCATAGATGTAAAGTGTCATAAATGGTTTCCGCCCTTCTTTTATGTAATTTGTGTTAGCTTTAGAAGATCCACCCATGGTCCACGGACCATGGGATTGTATAAAAAGGAGAGTCTTAGAAGAGTCTAAGACAGTAGTTGAAGTTGAATGATGAATGTAATGGGTCATTAGTGAAAAGAGTGAAGAGTCTTAGAATAGAGGAAGGCTCTATAGCTGTGTGCATAGAGGCATAGGGTAGAAGTCCACAGTTGAGTGCGCAGGGTAGTTAGAGTCTGTAAGAATATCTAAAGTACTAATAAAGAAGATTACTCTAGAAATATTTGTGTTTTATATGTTTATTTCTGTTATGAACAAATGTGGTTATGTTATGCTGAATGATGGTTTCATGGTTTAATGTTGTATAGATGTGTGAATCTATATGTTTTACATTCTTATCTATACGCAAATAATAATATCTGTTTATGTGAAGAATATATTAATACATGTTAAAGTTATCAGTTAATTAAGCCGTTCTGGGTAAATACGGAAGTAAGAGTAATTATAGAAGCACATAAGTGGTTGATTCGCTTGGTTAGGGTCCACAAATGATAGTCATAGACCTTTGCGAAGGTCTAAAGGTCGATTAAGAAAAGTATATCAATAAGCCCTAAAAGGCTTATCGATTTGCGCGAAGGTAGTTTAGGGCAGAAAACGACATCACTACCATGTCTGGGTTTGGAAACCTGGTTCCAGCATCCCCCCATACTGCTTCAAGTGAGACTTCAGTCCACGCCCCACAGATTGATGCCGAAAGGGCGAGTAGTGTAGGGATTTGTTTGGCTAAATTAACGTTGAACCTGGGTCAGGGCCCACTATGCCAACAACATTTTTTCCTTTTTTGGAAATGGACTCTTGGAGCTTGTCTATTGTAAATGAGTGTCTATTCCCAAAGTCTCCTCACTTCTAAAGGGCCCTCCACCTACTTTGTTGATCTATTATTAGATTTATATTTGCTAGACCTTTTTCCTTGAGTATAAGAAATAAGTTGTACAAACCCCTGAAATGAGCTATTAGAATGTCATATGTACTTCATACATTGATGAAACCTGGTTTGGTTAACAAAGTAAACTAATGAAATCTGGTTCGGATTTTGTATTACCAAAAATATTGAACCATAGATCTTTGTATAATGACCTCTAATTACAACATAAACATTTCTACATGGTCTAGCATTATTAGTAATTGCACAAGGACATAATCCCTCACAATAAATTTTCACTTGAAAACTCCAGAGATGCAATTAGTGGTATTGTGGTAGTCTCCATAAACACAAAGGATTTTGTGATCTAGATAATTCTCTAAAATTTCACTTTTACAAAGATTTATCACTAGATTCTCCAAATCCAACTTTGTTCCTTACCGCTGGAATATTATCTCCTCAACATAACACTTTATTATCAACTGATATACAATCACTGGTTTGTCTTGGCCTATCCTGTGAGTTCATGATTTAGCTCATAAATAAAAAAGAGGATTGAAATATATATCATGTATAATAATTGTATCTGCACTTGCAAAATTGATTCCAACCCTCCCTGCCTGAGTTAAAATAAGAAAAATAACAATTTTGGCATCTAGGCTATTGAAGTTCTTTATCCAAATGTGACTTTTCTAATGTTGAAGTGATCCCATCCATTCGAAAATGTGTAAATTCTAAGAAGTTCAAGTATTCTTTCAATAGATCAAGCATCCTTTTCCACCTTGTTTAAATTGTGGAAGCACCCTTCCAATACCTGAAAGTTTCTAGACACTCCAACTAGCATCTCAAATATCTTTCTTACGAAATCACTCACGGTTCTTGTCCTGGGAAAATATATGATGAATTTACAATCTGGAAGGAGGAGAATTTCTAGAATGATATATTAAATTATTAGTTGTAAAAGGATCCAATAGGATTCATTTATCAGGGTTTGTTGAAGAATTGTCACTTGAAAAGAATTTCTGGCACCTTGTGAAACACCTACATGAAGCCTTCCATATAATGCTCAAATAACAAAAGAAAGTGATGATTTTACTTGCCATGAAATTCATAGAGGAAGAGAATAAATAAAATAATGTTGTGATCATGTTCCTACCATGTTAAACCATATATGAAAGTTTTTCGATAGCTACAATAGGTGTGAGGCAGCGTAGAACTGCTTTCTCGAGGTGCATGAGGTCTCAAATTTTTGTTGTTGCTTCTTTTGTTGTTTTTTTGTCCTTTTACACCAGAAACATATTTATTTTCAAGCTTGGTTACATTTGAGGTATCAATAAAAGGCATATTTTCACTTCCATAGTCTTCCAGACCTTCCCAGCCTATATTCAAATCGATATAACATCCATGGAATTCATTGCCTTCTCATTTGAGTCTTGTCATGACATAGTCTTCAATTGAATAAGAAAGAATCCCACCCAAAAAAATTATAGTGCCTCACAAAATGTGCTACAAGACCAAATCATGCTCTCTAGTGTTCTCTAACTATAAAACCAGCTTGAATACAAACAAGCAAGCACATTTTAATTTGTGAAGTAGCCACCAAATTTTTTGTGGTACATATCTCATTACTCTTATGCTAAATTAGAATTTTGAGTGCATTTCCTCTAATTTAATTTCTTGATGCAATAGACATGAAACATGATAGAATACAATACTTCATATTTGGTATTTAATACTTACAAAAGTTACTACTTTCTTGAACATATGCCAAATTTTAAGAATTGATTTAGCATTGCTTGATTTACATGCTAGAAACATTATCTTTTTTTTTTTTTCTAGTTAAGACTAACCTAAGTACCCACGGGGGATTTGAACCGGTGACCTATCGCAAGGAGTGCCTTAACAGCGCACCCATTCACCGTCAATCCAAAGCCCCGTGGGCTACTAGAAACATTATCTTTAAGTACTGAATGAACACAAATTTATTTCTTATGAATTTAAATTGGGACCACCCTTTAAAAGGTTGCTCAGCTATTGTAAACTCTATGGCAAATCATAGTTAACATGTACAACTTCATATCATGCTAAAATGTGGAGAGGAATCTTCAATTAGGGTAACCTCTGAATTGGAAGACATGAGTTTCCTATTTATATTAGGTAGAAGTGTTTGATTCAAAGAGATGAACTTTCAAAATTTTATATCCCAGTGGAGAGCACAGTCACAAAACATGCACACAGGAAACATTAGGCAACGTCTAAAAAGGAAGATTGATTTGGATTCCCCAATAGAAAAATGGAATAAAACTCCACAATTAAAATAAATTCAGAAATAGTGGTTTGCCTAGTTAGTAAAAGTGAGGTGCTAAAATTGCCCATATCATTGTTGAAGCCTCTTTGATGACAAAATTGCATTTGTGCTTATGGATGGAGAAATGAAAAAATAATGGTTGGATTTAGATTCAAGTTTGAGCATATTTTGGCATAATAAATGCCCCTCAATTGTAATCTCTTAGTGGATACTATTGGTTCTGATTTATCTCACTTATCTAGCCACATCATGGTAAGAGGAGACTAGTTCAGATTCTCTCTCCGAGGCATACAAAAAGGGAAAATTTGTTAAAATATGTCAGAGAAGTCATCTCTATCAAACTTCCTTTTGGAAATCCTGGGTTAATCTTGTTGGCTAGCTTAGGTGAACATAATTAAGCTCATTGCATCTTGGCTGAATTTGGCAAGATTTGACTAGGTTTGCCCCAAAATCAAACAAATCATGCATATTTATAAACAAATTTTGGAACTCTCATTTTAATGTTGGAGGGTAAGCATAGAGTGTATCACAAAACCCCAATGCCATACGCAGGATTTATTCCAGAGGACTTGGGATTTTCTTCCTTTTTACTAAAGAAGTAAATGCCATTTTATCAAGTGCATAATCAATCATGTTGGGTTCTTTTGTTTCCTCTAATATTTGATTACATGTGGACACATGTTCAAATTAGTAGATTTAGTTGCTTGGTATTTTTTTCTTGTCATATTTTATTTTTCCCACTCTATTCCTATTCTCTATGGATCTTTTTTTTATTCCCTTAGTTCTATTCTATATAAGTAGAAGGGGGATGAAGTGCATTTTTGTACATTATAGTTATTTGTGCTTTCAAGTTCTTGTCTTCACACCCCTTTTCTAGTTGAAGTACCTGTGGGAGGACATAATTATCATTGAGAGGTAGAGAGTGCTTTCCTTGTATAGATGAAACTGCATCTTTGGATACTCGCTTGGTGTGGATTTAGGAGTGTCTGAATGCCCCTTGGATATTTTGTTGGTGTAACGGATATAAAGCAATCTTTGTGCTTACAGGTTGAACATTTGTTGTTTAGTGGTTACATTTCAGGATCATTGTTATTAATCATTGTATTTTGACATCTTGATTAATTAATAACGAGAAGCACTCCCGATTAGTTTTCTAGACCCCATTACTAGTAGTATTCAAGCATGTAGCTCATTATTCATAATTTCATCATATATACTGACTGCTTTTTACTTTTTGGCATGAAAATTAGTCTTTTGATAGCATATTTTTATGCTGTCACAACAGATTTATATGATTCACAAGGTGAGAAATCAATCTTTGGTGTAATTTCAGATGATAGGTTTTCTAATTATAGGTCATTTATAAGCTATAAATGTCTTCAAAGTTTCACTTTTAGTTGAGTATTCAACTGAACATATTGAGTATCATATACATAACTATTTATCCCTCCATCGACCTTTCATAAAATCCATAACCATTAGGTAGGGACCTACAAATTTGATGTTATTTTTCTTGTTTAGTAAAAGATTTGCCAATACTTTACAAAGTTTTATGATTTATTGAAAGTTGTAGAATTTATAATTTATAAAGTTTCAAGTTCTAATTTTTAAAGTCTAATTGTTTAAAGGCTGCTAGCTAAATGGAAGAGCACATGCTTTACAAGAAGGAGGTTGGTGGTTTGATTCCATTGTGCCTTGAGATTCATATGGAATGACGATGATTAGTTTTTAGTTATGGAGGTTTTTTGACTATCTACAATGAGATTATGGTGACATTTTTTGACCCTCACCAAAATATGAAATGGTGACGGTCAACGAACGACACCATATATATGCATCAATAGTGACAACCATGAAAGGTCCATTACCATAAATCACTATTGTTCATATCAAAATGGTGATGGTCACTATCTGTCATTATAATCATTATTCATGACAAATCTTGAATGTCACCACAACACCTATAGTTTTATCAATGGAACCTTTGGTGACATTCAATTTTTGGTGACGGGGGCTCTTTTGACTGTCACCAATGAGCTGATGGTGACATTATTCGACCCTCGCCAAAATAGGAAATGGTGACGGTCACTATCCATCATTATAATAATTATTCATGATAGACCTTGAATGTCACCACAACACCTATACTTTTGGTGACGCAACCTTTGGCGATGTTCATTTTTTTGGTGACGGATGCTAAGGTCTATCACCATTGCTCATATGAAATGGTGACGGTCACTATCCATCATTATAAATCATTATTGGTGACGGACCTTGAATGTCACCACAACACCTATACTTTTGGCAATGCCACCTTTGGTGGTGTTCATTTTTTGGTGACGAAGGCTCTTTTGACTGTCACCAATGAACTTATGGTGACATCTATCAACCCTCACCAATGTATTTTTTTCTTCTAGTGTATATATCTTCTTTCTTAAAATGTTTACAGTAATCTTCAAATAGACCACCCGATGGATGTGATCCTTTGTAGAAATTATTAAATGCTATGTGAAATCACTTTAAGGAAGATGTGCTACCATGCAGTATTTTTTGTACCAAGCTCTAGCATATTCATCTAAATAATACATGAACAATTTCATTTTCACATCTTCAAGAAAAATACCCTATTGTTCCATGCATTCATTAAAGTCTTGAGGTGTTGGTTCGGTCTTCTATTTTTGCTTCCACTGAATCTAGGAAAATAGTTAGACCATTTGGTATATGGAGGAACATTATCGGAATAACCAACAACAAAAGAAAAATCCAATGGGGAAAATTTGTTGGCCAAGAATACGGGAAGGGTTATTTTGAAAATCCCTTTAGGTGAGAGATCTCAAGGTCAAATGTAGGGGAAATTTTTGGTTTTAGCATCAGAGCGAGTATGAGGTTGCTTGAAAGCTAGAAGGACCAAATAAATATATGGACAATGGAATCACTAGAGTGTTTAAAATAACATTAAGGCAATGGAGTCGCCAAGGTGTTTAAAATAAGATTCAGACAGTGGAGTCACTAGGGTGTTTAAAATAAGATTTAGACAGTGGAGTCATCAAGGTCTTTAAAATAAGATTCAGATAGTGGAGTTGCCAAGGTGTTTAAAATAAGGTGTAGAAAGTGGAGTCACCACGGTGTTTAAAATAAGATTCAGATAGTGGAGTCACCAAGGTGAGAGGTCTTCAACCCACACTTCCCTTGCTCACCTGACAGATGGAATGCAAAAATTTTCATACCCAGGGAAAAGTATTCTCATTCATTCCCCAGAAATGGTGCCAGAAGTCGATGTTGTATATTTTTATATCTCTTGTCACAAAATTGTTTCTCAACATGTAGAATTCTCCTAGAGACAACCCTTGGGTTGAAGGAAAGGGTCAGTGCCTAGGGCATCCAAGAGGAGTGATTTTGAAGATTATTTGAGGACTTTCTACTGCACTCCATATGTCACATAAATTGAAATAAGATAATTCAAAGATTGGTTCAATGGACCTTCACCAACGTATACTCAAGTAGACACACATATCTAAATACTTGGGTAGATATTGCTTATCTCAAAGAGGAATGTCCTGATCCTGGTGGCCGACACACAGTAATATGCAACTTGATATTGTTGTTGTAGTATGAGTGAACAGGAGGAAGGAAAGGAGGGAAATCGTTGTAAAGGGTTGAACATAACACATAATCCTAAGCAACAATATCCAGCCAAAATATGCAAGATTGAGGAGGCGAAAATGTAGAAAAAGTGGAGCGTGAATTAAGTTCTCAAGCTCCATGCCTCATGGATACATCCTATCACCAATTAGCATAAGTAAATATGTGTTTACATAGGTATTGCATGCTATAAAATAACACATGTAAATATGTTATTAACAGAGGTACTTTTTACTACTTATCAGCATACATACAACCATAAGTGAGAGTGAAACCAACATCTTCATTACACAATTTCAGAGGAGGAAATACATACATGAAATAATATACAAAAGGGAAAACATATCGTGCATTTCTCCACTTGGAATCAACAAAAATATTTCATTAATCTTTGAAGACAAAGTCAAAATCATCATTCCATCACAATTAACATTAGTATAAGCTTGATTACCTCAATGAACAAGAAAAAATGAACCGAAGTGGAACCTCTTTATTTGCAAAATAGAGTTCAGAACTTGCAAAAAGACAAAATCCAAGCCTCCATAATTGCAGGATTTTGGAACCTCTCTAAATATTTTCTTCCCTCTTTTCACAAGGAAATGGGAAGATTGAAAAATAGTTACAAAATATCTCGCCATGCTCCAATTTTCTGATAGACTAGATGTCTCAGCACGCGGAGGTTTTGCAGCCCAAATCATTACAACAACTTCGATTCCTTTCTTTAAAATACAGAAAATTACAGAATAAGAGAAATGGAAAAAACTGAATGATGGCCAAGAAAAATATCTCCATGCCATTCCTCTAATAGCCTCTGATCATGCCACGTCTTTTACCATGATGTTCCTGTTTAGTTACTCGGTCGATTCGCTTTTCATTTTTTCCCTTAACTATTTGAATTCCCCAGTGGCAGTGATTAACAGTGGTGGCTTAAGTGGTGCTTTTTAATCATAGTTTTTGATTCATCCTTCTATATTCATTTTGCATTACACTCTCAGAGCCTAATATGCATTGTAACATCACCATAATACCACTTCAGAGCCACAAATCATTGGAATTTCGTTCAAAAATAAATTACGAAGACACAAAGTCTTGTTGTCTTCATCCCTTTTGTGCCTAGCTCCTTTTCCATCTCAACCATGGGACCGTTTGCCTATGACCAAATGCCACGTCTTTTACCATGATGTTCCTGTTCAGTTACTTGACCGATTCACTTGTCATTTTTGCCCTTAACTATTTGAATTCCCCAGTGGCGGTGATTAATGGTGGTGGCCTAAGTGGTGCTTTGTAATCATAGTTTTTGATTCATCCTTCTATATGCATTCTGCATTACACTCTCGGAGCCTAATATGCATTATAACATCACCATAATACCACTTTAGAGCCACAAATCATTGGAATTTCATTCAAAAATAAATTACGAAGACACAAAGTCTTGTTGTCTTCATCCCTTCTGTGCTTAGCTCCTTTTCCATCTCAACCATGGGACCGTTTGCCTATGAACAAATATTATAATGTTTAAGGACTACAATATCGTTGCTTTCTCTCATCATAAACTCATTCAAACAAGCCTTCTAAAATCATAAATTTTGGGTGCCTCCCAACTGCTTTTGATTAGCCCCTTTACATTTTCCCTCCATGGGACCAGGGGTGGTGACCGAAGGGTTGGTGCTTGGGTGCTTAAGGCTTAAGGCTCCTGTTAGGGGCCTATATTCCTTTATAATTTGTGCTTCACCCTTGGTCCTTTTGAATGCTTGTGACTAAGTGCCACCACATATCGAAGCCCCCTTCACCATCAGAACTTTTTCAAATAAGAATTTACGAAGAGTTACGATAATTGTCGCTTATCATGGGGCCCATATCACTTAGGTGCTAAATATTCCTTCAACTTTAGGTTCTGTGGATCTCTCATGACCAAGTGCCATCATACATTGAAGCCCCTCTTCATCGGAATATTTTCGAAAAGGAATTTTAAAAAGATCTGATGCGACCATCCTCTGAAATCTCATCTTAGCGCTTAGACGCTCTAGCCTACCCTACACCCTTGGTCCCTTTAGATTTCTGTGACTGGGTGTTGGTATATTTTACAACCCCTCTCATCGAAAGATTTCAATTTCAGAATTAACATAGAAGTTATGATATTTCACACTTCTTATGAGCTCATAGCTCTTGGTGATTTGGCTAGATCTGTGCCCTTGGTCCCTTTGAGTCTTCGTGACCAACTTCCAACTGATTTCAGAACTCTTTCCATTGGAGGTTTTCTAGAAGGAATTAAAACAAAGTTACAGTGGCCTATTCCTCAAAAAATTAGACCTCCGAAGTGAAATAAGGATGACATCATCATCTCCATGTGGCATTTGCTCAGTGGTGACATGTGTCACCCATATTTGTCCCTTTAGGCCCCTCAAAATTCCAAAACTGCCTACCATGTGTCCTTGTCCCACCACGTCATGCTGACATAATATTCCCTCTAAGGTCATCAGGATCAATCACTAGCTACCACATGCCTTCTTCGAATGAGAGAGAAAGGTCCATGGGGTCTTTGGATTTTCGAAGGTTTCCTTTTCATTTATCTTTCCTCTAAGATATCGATGCTTTCCAAAAGATAGATTAGTTATGGGGTTACAAAACATCGAAGTTATGATGGAATTTGCTCCGAGGTGCTTTCTTGTTCCATGCCCCTTGGTCCCTTGAAACATTTGTGACCAAGAGGTAGCCTATATTAGAAGCCCCCTCTCATCAAAACCTTTACAAAGGGGAATTAAAATAGAGTTACGATAATCTTCTTCGCCGATGAGCTCCTAGCTCTTGGGTGTTAAATATTCCCTTAGCTCTAGGTCCTATGGATCTCTCATGACCAAGTGTTGACCTATATCAGAAGTTCCCCTTTCTTCAGAATTTTATCAAAGTAGAATTAAGAGGGAGTTATTATAAGCCTCACTTCCAATGGGCCCCAATCTCCCAATGCTTAGCCCCTTTCCCTGTGCCCTTGGTCCTGTGAAGTCCTTGTGACCAAGGGCCAACTTAAATTAGAGCCATTCTTCATTTCAGCTTCGAAATTTTAGTACTTCCACTTGCATTTCAGCTCCGAAATTTTGGGTCTCCCCTTTAGTATTGGCCCCTATAATTTCAGTCTCCTTTTATGTCTTTATGACTTAGGCTGTCCATTTTGATTTCCTTTTGAACCACCAAGACTGCACCTATCCTCCATTGAATTAGGGATTAAAATAGAACAATTTGACACAAATGTAAGGTGGTATGATAGGTGACAAAAATAACCACAAAATAAAAGTAATCAAAAACTCTTTTTCACAAGAAAACACATATTAGTTTAGGCTAGGTTCTTGGGTTAGGTTGTACAAGTTAACCCCCCAAGGCTACAAAAACAAATTAGTGCCATTAAAGAGTGAAAATATTTTTTACTCACATCGACTGGGATTGCTCCTCTAACACAGAAGTTAATCATGGGGAAACATCAGAGTGTAAGAGAAGGTAGCCTGCCTTTCATTGCATTTCTTTGGGTATTTTGTGTATTGAGGATTCCTTTAGTGATTTCAGAGTTGAGTCGTGGAATTACATATCCTGCCCACACAACATGCTTCCCATGATCATGAACGTCCTGGTGGTTTCTATGATTTTAGGTAAAGAGTAGCGTTGATAATCCTAGGGAAATATATACAAGGTGACTGGGGCAGGCTTCCCTGGTACTTAAGATAGATGAAACTACTCCGTATTTAGTTTTTTGGAAGGGTACTTTTCTTCACAAGAGTGCTTGGCCCCTTCTAATCAAGGTTCAAACAAAGCTTGGGAATAATCATAACTATCTATTTCCATACTAGATTTCTCTTATAGTCCTTTGATATTCGAATCCATCACTAGCTAGTTGTGACTATCGGAAAAAAATTGATTGTCTATTGATCTCATAGAGTTTTTTTTTTTTAGGTGTATGACATTTTTTTTACTGAGGGAGTATATATATATCATTACTTAATAAATTTATGTAAAAAATATATCATTCACCATGGCTGCCATCGTACCTCGTCATTTGTCTCGATGGCTGCAAGGCCTTCATCCACTTTCTATGGAGGAATTTCTGAGTGAGTTAGATTCCCCTACTACTAAGGGGAGTCAATCTTTAGTTTCAAACACTAAATCACATCGCATTGAACCGGAATCTATTTTACTTGAGGAACCTTTCACTAAACGTCTAGTACCTCCTTATAATCCTCAACTTACATATCGTCTTGGACCTATTGTGCTTCAGATAACACTCTTTCCTATAATGTATTTGTCTATTTCCACTTCGAACATCTTGATGATTGTTGGTGATTCCTGGCCTTTTGTGGAAACATTTTCTCCATCACCTTTCAACCCACTTATATTATCTTCTACACAATTTTTTGGTTATCCTATTGTTCAGCCTATGACTAATCCTGGAACCTAGCTACACCGAAATTGGGTGGTGTGTTGCAATTTCTACCTCCCGCCATCCCATCTCCTTTTGTGATGGCTCTTGGACCTCCATCTCTTACCCCTTAGGATGTTGTTAGTTCACCAACCTTCAACAATCCTTTTAGTAAGTACCCTCTGCTAATTTATGCCCCCTCTCTGCTTCAGATTGGGGGGAAATGTTTATGGGACCTATGTTGACAACATTCCTACACCCATGCATTCTATGGCATAATTGGGTTCTTATTTGATTGATTCATTTCTTTTGAGTGGTTATCCCATTGATGGTAATCCTGTTATCATGAAAGGTGGTAGTCCTGTGCCTAATACACCTTATGTTCCCAGTGGTGTTCCATATCTTGGACCTATTGCACCTCCTTTGGGCCTCCAAACTCAACTGTCAGTACCTATTGGGCGTAACCTCTATCGCAAGGGTAGCTAGTTCATGGGTGGTTTTCCTCAGGTCGGGGGCATTCCTTTTCGCTTGTCACTTTATACGACCCCAACTCCACCTCAGGGAAATTATTATCCTTTGTAACCTATGTACCCAACCAGAAACTATTTGATGGTCGGGCCTCTGGGTCCCTCAAGTCATCTTGCTCTTCCTTGGTCAGATTCGAAGACACCTACTCCATTTCCATATTTGCCTACTCTTGACATCTTGGATGTATAAAAGTTGAAAAATGGCCACATCAACCATACCTTTATATGACCTCTAAACTCGTAAAACATGCCCACTGGAATTCTGAGTTTTGAAGGAAAATAGGGATATGACCCAATAGCACACCTCACTACATACCATCTTTGGTGTGTTTCTAATTCTATGATTGAAAATAGTATTTGGCTCAGAATTTTCCCTTGTAGCCTAACTAGTAACGTTGCCAAGTGGTATATTGAATTACCATGTGCTTCTATTAACAATTTCAACATCCTCGCCATGGAATTTTGAAATCATTTCCAGTTACCAATCTATTACAAAACCAGAACGAAACTTTTGACAACCTTGTGTAATAACACCTCTATCCACATATCTGATCATACTCATGAATGGAGATGACAGTGGAGGTTAGTAAAGGCACCCATTTTGGACTACCTATTAGTAAATTGGTTCTATAAATCCCTTCTACCTACTATCGTGAAGGATGTCTCCATGTCTAGATTTTTTATGGAATACTAGTCTATTTGGCATGCCTAATGTCTAGATATTATTTACTTGGAAGATGGAATGCTTTATGACTTTATCCTAAATTCTCCTCGAACTTCAAATGCTCCTCTTACTCAACAACCTAGCTCACATGCCAACAACCTCATCAATGCTAACATTGGAACTGTTGTAAACTAGTTGAGCGAGAAAACTACTCAATTATCCATTACTGTTTCCCCCACCTTAACTACAATGGCTCACCCAACTAATCATCCAACTATCGTGATTAACTTTGTGTAGTATACACAACAACCCATCAGTAAGAAAAACAAGAACAATAAAAGACCACTCATTCTAAGGAGTATCATCCTGTTCAAAACACCCAAACTCAGAAAGAAGTTGCCACTACTAAATATGATAAAGGAAAAGAGAAATAAGTTAAGCTTCCTTGCAATATCTATGTTGAGGATAATTTAACCTAAAAATTTCCTCATTATAGGAATGCATTGATCTCATTGCAAAAAATTATTCTAGGATTCGTGTTGTCCATCATAACCGTTTCCTTACATAGCTACAATAACAACAACATCTCTCTGTGTACCCACCCCCACCCCTACAAGGGGGAAACAATGGTTCTCATCCCCCTCCTTTTGGAGAGGGATTGCCAAATGTCTATGCTTCTATGATGGTTGGTCTACAAACTCGAGCCAAGAACTATGAAAGTCTTGTCCCAAACACTTTGGATACCTTGTCAGCTTATACTCTACCTCGACTTAACAATATGCACATCAAGAGGCCTATTTTTGTCCCTGTGATTCGTCCCCCTAAAGGGACACTTCATTGTACTATGCATAATATATCTACTTGTGCCACCTAGAGCTACAATATTGTAGAAGGTTTTGCACAAGAACATTCTTCTATGTCTACTCTAAAAGTATTACAAAGTTGTCTAGCTCAATGGAAAGCTTTGCTTTTGTCTAGAGGCAACATATGCCTTCAGGATTCAAACCTAGTTGTTTTCAACATGGATAAATGTACACCGCACCTTTCCCATCATCTTTCATTCCAAGTGCAGGTTCATGTGAAGGGAAAAGTTCACTGCACCATCATTGATGAAGTTGCATCTACCTATGTGATAGTTACATCTAGTTGGCTCACCCTGGGTTCATCCACTCTTTCCCCTCCATCGAATTCCTTGAAAGCATTCAATGGTCACACTTTTACCCCTAAAGGATACCTTGCTAGCTTCCCCCGTTTGACTTCAACATATCATCTAGGAAGTGGATTTAGAAACATTACAGTACCCTGGAGCTTGTAGTCCTTAGTGGAAGTTTTTTATGTGTTTGATTGGGGGTTTTCATTTTTTCCTCCTACTTGAATGATTCTACGAGAATTTGACATCAAATCATTTATTGACACTTGTTATATTATATGTGCATCTTGGAGACCATCATCCTTATTTATGGTCATCCTTGCGTCTCTTAATGGTTTTCATCATTAATTGGTAATCACATAATTTCTCACATGTTTGACTTTGGCTCATTTATTCACATGTGCATAATTATGCTATTCACAATGGGGATGAAGACCTTGGTTAGAGGCTTGCATCACTCAATCTTATTTCCTCTCCCAATTTGCATATATTATTTCTAGAGACAACTTGTATCGAATTGATCACTATGACATCAATCCACATTGTGCTTGTCAGTGGAGATGATCTATTGTGTAGTCATAGGGTATCATTCTGGTTTAGCTATTGAGCATAGGAATGCCCAAGTTAGGACATGATTATATATTTCACATATGTTTGTTGTTTGTAGGCCTCCTTTTGTTCTGAAACTCAGAAACTCTTTCTCATTGATTATATAATTATAAATAATTTCAACCATCACCTTCTTCTTTGACCTCACACTTTAGGGTGTATATGTTATACAAGAAAATACCTCCTCATCATCTCATAGGAGATGATCATAATTTTGACAAGAATACACCCCTTTGTCAAGCCTTTTGAGACTATAATAGACCCTAAAAGACTACATTAAAGAATTATAATGCAGACATACGTCTAGTAACATGTGTTATCCTAGCTAGTAATTCCATGTATCTTCACAAATCCCGCGTTACCAGACTTTCATGTAGCCTTGAGAAAAAATCATGAGTTAACTCACTATGACCCCATTGTTAACTCAAGTAAACTCTTAAAAGGTGGAGAAATATCACCTCAAAATAATCCATAGTTGTTTCTTATCCTAAACAAAACCCATAAAGTGGGATAAGGTAACAAAGTTGAGGAAACATCTTCCATCTTGTGCCTTTTTTCCATAATGCACTAAAGTTGTAATTTGGTAATCTTTGTAGCCTCCACTTGCTTATATATTGGAGGCTTGGCCATTGACGTTGGGATTAGAATTTATGTATTGTTATGCTACCAAGATCTTGTTTGAGATAGATATTAAAGAGCTAGGATCTGGAGGAGGTCATGCTACAACTACTTATGGTTGTAATCTTCTTTCATTCACTTAATATGTAGATCTATTTTGGTTTCTACCATATTATTGTCTAATATTTATGCATATTGTGTCAATATTATAATGATTTGGATCATGATTTCTTGCTGATGTATTTAATAATGCTTTATGTTTCATTTGCTAGTGCTTTGAATTGATAAAATATATATGTTGTGAAGATCAATTTTGTTCATTTTTTGTGCAAGATTCACTGTTGGAGTTTGCTGAGGATACTTATCAACCACATTGATTTATCCAGTTGATATGAATGAAAGGATGATCAGTTTATCTTTCACTTCTACTTTGTCAACTTGAACTTATGGTTTGCATTGTTGAATAGATACGACCATATTATAGTAGATCCCTTGATCTTTCTACCTTAGGTTCTGGGAAAACCCGAGAGGGTTTCTTGTCTATCCGTCCAAGTATAAATTCCTATAGCACCCATGGATGCATTGCTTAGTATGTTGAGCTTAGTTTTGTGAATTCGAGTTATTAGGCATAGGATGAGCCCCAAGTTGGACCCACTTGAGGTAAGGTCCTACGTACATTTTCCTACAGTAATTTGTGTGCTTTTTTCTTGTAGATTGTGTGTTTCTTTAATTGTTCTTCAATTAGAATCAAATGAATTGATTTGCATAGTGTGTTTACTTTCAAGTGTGATTTATCTTATTTCTATTCTTGTATTGTTTCAGGCCATTTTTTATTCTCATGTGTGTAGAGGTAATTTCATAGCTGCTGAATAGTTGGCATTGATTGCTACAAAATCAGTAGAACCACTACAAAACCGTAGAGATTGCTGCAGAATTAGAGGCTTATAGGAATCTTGTTTCCAATTGGGGTAATGATCTTGAGAATAAGTTTTGACCTAGAGTCGAACGTTTAGAAATTTGTAACTAAACCAATTAAGTAGTTGGACACTACTTGGGTGTTATTTTCCATCACCTGTAGGTTTTCTTACACGAGCATATAAAAATCATAGGGATTTTGGTTCTTGTGCATACATCACAAAATCCTCATAAGTTTAACATACCCTAGGTTGAAAATTAAATGATTATGTGAATTCTCTTCATTATTCCAAAAAAATTAAAAAATTACTCACACTGTCAGAGCTGCACCAATTTTTATTTTTAAGATGACAACTTCCTCTTCCAATATTTCACCTGTTTGTTCCTTCTCATTCAATTGTTTTGATAGAAAATGTTTTACCCTTTTTTCTTCTTCTAGTTCAAATTTTATGGAAACAACAATCTCTTCATTTAGACTCTTGTCATGAATTTGTTGCATCAATTTGCTTTCTCCTTTCATGAGAGTTATTATTTCCTTCAATGCACTTACAAGTTCCCCTTCAAGGTCTACTTCTGCGTCAGGTTCTTCAACCTCAACTATGAATAGTATTTCATTCATTTCTTCATCATTTGTGCCTACACTACTTTCATTGTCACTTTGTTATTTAGAGTAAAACTTATTTTTATTTCCTTTTTTCTTCTTCTTTCGATACTTGGGATTGAATTTCAATTCATTATCGCTTTCATTCATCTTAGCATAACGAAATTTTGATGCATAATGACGAATTATTCCACATTAAAAGCATTTGAAAGGGGGATTAACTTTGAACTTGATGGTTCCTCTCTTGAGATTTCAAACAAACTTGGCTTATTCTTCATTAGCATTAGAGTCTTATTGATCCTTTTGCATTTCCTCTTCTTTTGCTAGCTTGAAAGCTACTTCCTTGACTCCAAAATTGTCTTACGCAATTCTCAACTCATATGCAGAAAGAGTTCCATGGAGTTGATCTATCGTCATCTCATTAACCTATGCTAGTTCCTCAACAACTAAGGATTTAGGGTTGAATATTGATTGAAGTGATCTCAATACTTATTGAACAACAATTTTTTTTTTGACTTCTTCACCAAGACCTGCAATGGAGTTGACAATATTGTATACTCAAAGAAAATATGAAGTGATATCCTCATCTTTTTCCATATTTAAAGATTTGAATTTTCCTCTAAGATCTTGCAACCTAACTTCTTTAACTTTCGTATCTACTTCATAATAATTTTGAAGCTTATTACATACCTCATGAGCCAACTTGCACTACATTACTTTGACAAATGTGTATTAATCCAAGCCTATTAAGATAGCATGCTTAGCTTATGCATTATATGTGTAAAATTCCTTTCTATTTCATATGTTGGAATAACATCAGGGACTTTATATTTTGTGTTCACAATTTCCCAAACATTTTCTCCCAAATATATGAGATATTTCTCCATCCTTTTCTTCCAAAAGGCGTAATTGGTTCCATCAAACATAGGGGGATTCCCCACTCCTTTGGTAGTGGTAATTTATTCTTGATATTCAACCTTATAGTAGGTATTTGTTCCTGATGGCACTTGCTTTAATACCATCGGTTGGCCCAAATGTCATAATAAGAAGGGGGGTGGGGGGAGTGAATTTGTGTGAAGAAAACTTTTCCATTAATTAATCTTAATTAATCATACATTCATTTAGCATTTATCATAGACATTATATCATTAGTTAGCATAATGAATCATTACATAATCATCATAAATAGAAATAATACAAGACAACATCACATTGCAAAGAGACACAAATTTTTAGGTGGAAACCCAAATAGGAGAAAACCACCAACCATTATTCCACTCAGTATTCAATTTATTTACATCAATTTGCAATCCCTAACCTATGAGACGAAACTACCGTCAAAATATGCAAGATTCCACTTTCGGTCACAGGGGCTTCACTAGGGGAGCAATACCATACCATGTGCATTCATATTGGGGGATATATATTAAGGAAAAAATGACATAGTATATTGAGCATATGATAGGGGGTCAATGGTTTTTAGATTGGTGGGTATAAAAAATGGAACTCAAAGTTAATGAAAAAATATAAATGGGCATAAAAATGTTAATAAAAAATGGATACCTACAATATCTAGTGAAAGTAGGGGTTTTAAAATTGGGAATGCGTATTAGGTTTGTATTGGTAGGGGGTTAAATAATGTGATTTTTAGAGGTATTTTCCAATATGTAGTCAAATTAGGGGTATTTTTTAGTATTCCATGAACACATGTGATATGTGAGAGGTTCATTTAGTGAATCTCCCATGCTTGTGGTAGGTACAACCTGATTGAGGCACCAACCTCAAAGATTCAAACAATTGATCATAGTAGGCTAAAACCTTATTGAGGCTCTGATTTCAAGGATGAGTAGCATCCAACCTACTTTAGGCTCCAACCTGATTAAGGCTCTAACCTCAATAATGAGTAGGATCCAACCTGCTCTAGTCTCGAACCTAATTGAGACTTCAACATCCTTCCTTTGCTTCCTTGTAGACATCTATCTCTTCACATTTTCAAACTGGATCCATGATCATAATATATCATTGAATCCACATAAAGTAACTGTCTCAAACTGCAATTACATCCTACACGCTTTTCCACTGCCATGAATCCCACCAATATACAAATCACTCATACAACTTGCAACCATTATATTGTCATGCAATATACAACCATTAATACACAACCGACAACCATAATCTCAACTCACAAAATTCATGTCAATCTCTACTACTGGTTGTGATACTATTATCCCAAATTCTACTCCAACCATAACTACAATCAGGGTACTCAAACCCTTCCTCAAAACCTGGTATCTTCATGTATCCAAAAACACCCGCAATCTGCTCATACGCCTTCCAAACATTTACAAGAAATTTTGGTCATCGAGTAAGTGTCAAATTAATATCAAACCCCTTTAGTTGCATCCATATCTGAGCCCTGGTCACCCAATTTTTTTCAAATTTAAACTTGGATCAATAATGACTCCAAAAATAAAAAAAATAGCCATAATAAACCATATACAAACTTAAATATCTGACAATTTTCTCCTTCTCAAGCGGGCTTCAATCAGGCCACCATATTCTAATGGTTGCTCACCGGAACCTACTAATCATTTGGGAAATTAACAACATATATATAAATAAGAAAAATTGAAACTGTTGGTTGAATAGGTCAAACCCGCAACCCTAGAAATCTAATGTGCCACTCCTACCAACTCGGTTATTTGGTGAGACCTGTTATGTCTCCAATCTGACATCCTTTTGTTATAATGTAAACTCCATCGTGTTATCTCTCATTTTATATGATCCATGTTGACTCATCGTCCAACTTGGCTAATGATTGATCCACGTCATAGGATATATCCACCAAATTTGATATGTCATAGACAGACTCCGTCAAAATGGATACATCATAGTCAGACTCCACCAAATTTGATACCTGAAAGTTAAGTGAACTAGACCCTTCAACATGGAGAAAACTATAATGTGAAATTAGTTTCAAATACATTCACGTGGCTCAGTTCCACATAGCATACATGATCCACATAACAACCAATCATGGGCTAATAATAATTTATCCATATGTCTACAACCATACAAAGAGCCATATATGTTTCAATGCACTGTTTAATCATATCACGACATTCTCGCACTCATTCTTCAAATCCAAAACAAAACCGAGATGATTTAGGATGATATTTTCACTCCTCGCCACATAATATTTTTAATAATAACTGAACAAAATTCCTTTGAACAAAACCAGAAACCTAAGAAACTCATGGGACCAAACAAGGACAAACTCCATAGTATATTAGAGATGCTTGTTGCATATAATTACGAATCATAACCAAACCACCACATGCTATGGAAATACCATATTTGAGCCTTCTCTTCGATACAACCAAAATCAGAACACAATAGAACTAACTTTTCAGAACAATCCCATAGAACAATCTTGAACCGAAATTCTTCCCCCGAACTAGTATTTCATTTCTTCAATACAAATGTCTGTATTTTGAACTCGAATGTGTCAATAGTGGTCTCATGCTGACCATAGAATTATGGACTATGACAGAATTTTCAAAGGTTAAACCAGGCCAACATACCATAACTCTTTAAACTACGTGCCATATGACCATATCAAACAATTGTTCGAAGATGGCCTTTCGAGAAAGAATATGATCATGCCCATACGTCCTAGACCTAACGGTCATCGGGTGTCCATCTATTGATGTCACCATGATGTCACACTTGCCACATCGAACACCCTGAGTGGGTCACATGTCACTCAAAATAGGGACCATTGGATGCGTGAAAATATTGTTTCTACTTGCCACATGGAAGCCACTGGAGGTGCCATGTCAACATGTTGGTGTCACATGTTGGTGCCAGGACATTCTAGGTCATATCTCAATGAAATTATTCCATGTGTCATCAATCAGTGGGGTGATTAACATTCATGCATTTTCACTTTCATCTAGTCCTTCACCTGTTGGGAAGACCATTGACTAACCTGAGACTTGCATGTCATTTACCAACATTAACCAAGGCGCTACTTCCATTTCAGTGATCCTTGATCTATTGAGTTAACATTGAGTCTACTCCAAACTTGCATGATGTTTAACATATTATTTTTTTTGGTTTTTGCCCTATAGTTTGGCCTTGTAGTTTTTCCCCAACCAATATTAGTTTTCAAAAGTCCATAACTTCTCATCTGGGAGGAGTTGTTTTAAGAAGAATATATAGTTGGAAAGGTATCAATGAGCACTATTCAAGCATGCTATTTTTAATATATTTTCCGAATCTTAACTTTATCCAAAAACTCAAATAACTTCATACATCTATATCCTCATGTAATGAGACTTTGCAAAAGATCAAGTTGTCATACTGCTCCTGCAAAGAGCCTTGATGCTTATTTGATCATAAAGTATGGTCTTGTTGCTACTATCCCATGTTCCCCTTTGAAATTAATGATATCCTTTTGTCATCAATGAAAATTCTATGCACAAAAATATGCCCCTCCCACTAACACCTACAACTCCCTGATATCTTCTAGTGCAAGAAGGAAAAAAGAAAAAGAAAAATAAATAAATATATAGTAGTGAAAACCTAATTTTAGGCACTACCAACATTGGAGATTTTGGAAAAACAAATACTGGTTGATACCATCAAGAATAATTTTTTTAGTTTTAAAAACCCATTTTGAGGAGAAACTAAACCTTTTTTTTCCGGAAAAATAAAGATTTTATCACACAAAGTTAAAGGGGAAAAAGGGGGATAAAAAAAAAGTGGTAGGGTGTGGGGGTGTTTACTAAGTACTACACGGACAACCCCATGTAGGCACAAAACAAGACTATTTAACATAACTTAACTTTGTGGTTATTATACTTCTTTCCTTTTGAGTGTGATATTTTCTACATCGCCTAACATCTTTCAATGAAGAATGAAGTATATAATACTACATTATTATCTCTTTTGCACTAGCTTCATGGTTTATTACTTTGTAGGAAAAATATGGTAATCAACTTCATTGAAGTATTCTAATGCTATCTAAAATAGAATTCATGCTAGAGAGTTTAAGAATCCAATTATCATTTTTGTCTCAACAATGTCGACATGGCACCGATATTGCATATCTTCTCCTAACAATTCAGTTTTTCTCTACCACATTTTTAATTTCTCTCTATGCATAGAATTTGGGAGTTTAAATGGTAAATTTGATACCATGACCTACATATTTCACTTTTTACCAAGGTCCCAAAATCTACATAATCTATATACAAGAGACTTATTTATATTTTAAATCATGCTAATTTAGGTCCTCTACCATAACCTCCCAACTATTAAAATTTCCAAAGGAACATATCATTCTATAGAACTTCTATTAGCCCTTTTTCCTAACTAGTGGACATGTAGTGGTGTAAAACTCATGATAAGTGAACCTAATGTGTGTGTGTGTGTGTGCACAAAATTTCATTAAATCCTTGACTTTATATATTATTTTTGTATTAAGGTCCACTTCATATCATGCTTTATTATTAATCAACGTCCATTTCATAGCATGATGAGGGATAATACTTTAATATTCTACTCAGTGGCATAATGAAGTAAATTTAGTAGCATACAATTATGCGATGATTTGAGGTGATTGGGATCTCCAAACATGTGTTGAGGATTTCCCTACTCTTATCACATTAGCCCACAGTGAAATCACCATACCCAAATGTCATTTATGTGTGTCTTACATCTTTTCAAGATGATTAATTTCAAATCTATTGATAATTGTTTATTAGACATGTAAATATTTTCCACAATTGACTATTGAATCATAACTCTACATACAACAAACTACTATGTGATTTCAAGTAGATAAGAAAAATGGGGGCATTGGTGAATTGGACATTCTTGAGGGCATCAAAATGAGAAGATTTAACCTTGTGGTTGTGGAAATATGTTCTTAGGAAAAATGAATTAGGTTCTTTTATAAATTAGAGGATTCAGATGCATATGTTACACTAGAATTTTCCTAAATTTTCAATGGGACTCAATCTTTTGTGTGGAAATTCACAATTATTATCACAAAAGAGTCTATTAACATGGTGAAAATTCTCCTGTAGTAGGGAGAAATATGGTCTAAAAAATAAAAATATGAATGATAGCTTGGCTCAATTTCTCAAAAATCCTTCTTTGTTGCACAACCTCATGAATAATTTTTATAGGGACGTACGATTACAGCTATGGAGAGAATTGGTTTTCTTCATGGAAAAATGTATTACCTATAAAGGAAGGTTTAGCATGATATATTATTACCACATTCACATTCTGATCCACTTAAAATAAGGTAAGATACTGAATATTCCCCTTTAGCTACTAAAGATATTAATTAAAATGTCATCAACCTGTTGATGGTACTGGAAATCTGTCAACCAAGGGGGTCTCCCCAATGTGAAGTCCGAACTAGACATCAAACAGTTTGGAGTAGGAGCCCCAACTAGAAACACAGTCAGTTTCCATTGTCCTTAGGGATTTTCCTTTGCTGCAATTATTAACATAAGAGGTTATGCAATATTGTTTGGAACAAACAAGTAAGTTGATATTGTGAGGCATATAATTGTGATGTATACAAAGTACTTTTAGGGCAGTGGGAGAGAGAGTGAGCCATTATAAGAAAAATAATATTACTATTCTAAAAGAGACACATAAGAGCATAAGAGGATCACAAGTTATTCCACAAAGTAGTTCACAAGACAACCATGATCATAAAACCAAATACAACACACGTTCAAAAAGATAAGTACCAAAGCCACCAAAATAGTTTTAGTTCCTTAGTACATGTGAGAAAAACATATACCGCAAACATATAGATAATAGTCTTATTATATTTACGATACATGCATGAAATTGTGTTGCCTCATAGAGCTTCATATACTAAGTGGAAGTGCCAATATATACATGTACAATCCTACCACGCTAGCCCCAATAGTGGATCATTAAGTCACCGCTTTCTTCTCTAAATAAATATCTTCTCTCCTATGCCAATGCTAGAGAAGCCAAGGTGAAAGTTCAAGTCCCAAAATCCCCCTATGAGTTATGAGGGCGTATTTATAACAAATGAGGTGACTCTCCACCTCCCATGTGACTCTTGACCTCCCTCATGACCCTTGATATTCTATAATGACTTTTCAAATTCTTACATGACCTTTGAGATTCTATATGACTTTACAACTCAATAGTGATTCTTCATATTCCATTTGGGATGCTTGGTCTTCCACCCATTTTATATTACATAATTACATTCCATAAATAATGTGGCAAGACACTATGACACATGTGACTATTGAGAGGAAGAATGACATGGAACTTCAAGATGATGTGGCATTTCCAAGATGCTCCTTTTGTTTCTTTCTCTGCATCTTCATGATGGATACTGCATGTTCTTTGTATTCATACTCCAAGGGGTTGATTTATATGGAGAGTTCATGCGATCATGATCTTTGATCTTCTGTCGGAAGCTAGTGTCTCGTCATCTTCTCTTCAATGATCAACTTTGTCTTTACAACTATAAAGGAGTCTTCTAGCAGAGTCTCCTTCTCCATCTCCTTTATCATCATCGTATCATAACATGATTTGATACCTACAACTAAAATCCACTCATGATAATACAACATCAGTCAGGTAAACCCCTAATCAAACATAATTCATGAAAATCATTAACTAAGTTGGAACCGGGTGGGATATAGGCTCAAGTATTTTGTAGTTGCATAGCTCAGGAGGTTGGGGGCCAAGACTGAGCCTTGATACTACATTGTTCACAGTTAAAGCTAGCCATGGAAAGACAATAGCACAGTTGAGGGGCTCAAGGGGTCAGGTTGGATGCTTGAGGATTGAGGTTTCCCACTGCATAGTTCTGAAGGGACAGAGGCCTAGGGCTTGTGCAGTTACACAATTCAAGAGCTCAAGTCTAAGGCTTGTTTCTTGGCTCTGCAGTGCACAGAAGAGGCTAACTAAAGGTATAGACTACATTTTTCTGGAGGTCAAGGAGGTAGTCTTGAGCATTGAGACTATTCAATGCATAGTTATCGAGGTCGACTACTCAATCGATTGCATAGTTTTGTAGCTCAAGGACTCAGGGATACAACTTGATGACTGATACTATGCAATGCACAACAAGAGACTGGCTAGGATATAGGGTTGTGTAGTTCTGGAGCTCAAGGGGTTAGGGTTAGGCACTGAGACTAGATAGTGCGTGGTTCTAGAAGGCAGGAATTGTGAATTGCATGGTTCCAAGAGGCAAGGTCTAATCTTGAGGGCTAAGACTATGCAATGTGCAGTTTAGGAAGGCTAAGTGAGGCCAAGTTGCTCAGGCGAGAAGTTTTATGGATCTAGCTAATTGTGGGATCATTGAGGCCAAAGTGAACAAGGACAACACTTGAGCATGATCACACACTTAGAATAGTTTACAATGCAGCATTGATCACTTAGAACACATGAACAACACACTTCCCTCAATGCAATGACATTGCAATGGCTTACCCCAAGTGCGACATAAAAGGTACACTTTGTGATGATGGTGATTAAACTTGTGCTACAGTACTTGAAACTTCAGGAATGTGTGGGATACATATATATATATATATATGATAAGAATAACTCATTGACACTAAGGTTACCCCTTGAAATATACCAAAAATGCATGTGTTCAATGTGCGATGTTTTTCATGCCAAAAGACGACATTTGTGACGACACTTGCAAAATGCAAATGACATTAAAAGTGACACATGCCAGAGCGAATATAACATGAAAGAGGCACTTATTGAAGTGAAAATAAGTGAAGGAGATAGTCCTAAACATGAAAGAAACACTTACATAAGTGAAGGTGCGTAGAAGTGACTATGAAATGACAGATCATTAGATCCTCAATAGGCTCTAAAATTCATGTGTAGGAAAAAGTTTTGGGGGTGTTAATAACAATGTCAACACTTGGTGACACATTGGTAGAACTCCAGCTTATATTTTCAATTTTTTTCCTCAAGTGAAAGGACTCAATATTTCACGAAGTATCGATTCACCATGTAGATTTTCCTAACTTTTCCACTTATCTTGGTTAAACATATAGTATCCTTTATTCCTTTCTTAACTTCAAACACATCAACATAATACTAGTCACACCTTAACTATTTCTATATGGGAGAAAGATAATAAGTATATCGATCATTTTAAGCACATTCCACAGTGTCACTTCACTTCCAACAACCTTGGAAAGTACCCTGGCGAGTCACATCAAGGAACCACAAGCATTTCTTTGCTTCCAATAAGTCTAAACAGTAGCCTGACAAAGTTACTTGCTTCACCTCCCTGTGTAGTAAGCCTTTCTCTTCACCTTTTCTTTAGTTACTAATAGAATGTGCAAAGGAACTTATTTATTTTGATAATGGAAGAGGGATCCTAATTTATTGAGAGTAGAAGAGGTTGGTTTCTTATTTTAAGGGATATGAAAAATAACGAAAGTTATATGCGCGCTTAAATTTTTTCTCCTTTCCCTTCTCTACTCAGTTGGGTTGACATGTTGAAACACTATTCAATACAGGGCTGAGTCAAGAATGAAGATGCTAATAGAGATATGGGCTTCGTAGTTTTACCAAAGGATTTTCGTCTTGAACAAATCATATTTTCTATCCAAACATCATTGACTCTAAAGATATGTAAACCCAAGATAGAGAACAGGATAAAAGATAAGCCAAGCATTGTTCATCATCGCAATTTCCCTTTTCAAGTTTTTCGACATTTTCTTTTGAGCCAAGTGAGAGCATCTTCATGCATAGTATTATTAAACAAAAGAAAGAGAAAGAAGACAAAGAATAACAGGAAGACAAAAGAAAAAAATAGAGTGGAAGTTAACTTGAAATGGATCATGGAAAACAAATAAAGTAAACAAATCAAATGCAAGGTCTAGTGCAGGACCATGAAATGCAACTAAAAAGATAAAATACACCTAAACCTACTCTTATCCTAACATGATAGAAGTTTAGGGCTAAGTATAATGAAATTTTGAATGTAGCCAGCGCAACTACTCCCGACCTGCAATCATAAAAATATAAGCAATTAAAAGTAGTATAAATCATTGTGTAAAAGAAAAGACTACAATTTGACAAATTTGCACAATGAATTGAAGGTCTTGCTTATCAACAGAAAGATGTGCCATACTTACAAGCTTTAAAAAATTTCGAGCTTTACCTTTTTGCATGAAATGACGATCATACAAACCTTGAAGGATGCTTGTGAAAGTACTTTCATTCATGTTTTAAGTTTTTGCAAACATCAGAAATGATCGAAACGTATTATTTACAATGGAGCTTGTGATGTAATATTTCTCTAACCATTCAGTGATTGGATCTTAATATTCAGAAAAATCATTTTGAAAACCTTGATGCTCATGAGAAAATGAATATTCAATTAATGCATTGGAATCGTAAAGATAATATTTTGAGGGGAATTCAATATGATGTTGTCCAAAAACATTGTCAAGATGGTGATAACATGCCATAACCATCATATCATGTTGAAGTGCCTCAACTATCTAACAAGCATATGAACAGTGAAATGATGAACCGTGAATATCAGTGGGTTCAACAAAATCAATTAAGGTAAGGCAACTATCATCAGATATTCTAATGGGACAATGATTGATTGAGAGATAGTTGGTAGAACCAACATCATGATCATATTGGTGATTATAAGATCCTCCATTCCCCATTTGTTCCATTTGTATCTGATTGGACATCATGCTAGCAATTCAAAAGTTTAAGGTATTCATAAAAATCACCAACATCGCAAATTTAGGAAACCAATTAAGATTCTAGGTTAGTGAGAGATTGGAAGCAACAACCAAATAAAACTAGGTATTCTTATCAACATAAGGGTCATGATTCGTCGATTGACTCAAGCATTTACCATCACTCAAGAAGAGAGATTGTGCAAAAAAATGACTAGATACATGACATGCACAAAAGTGATAATACGGTGACCAATCTACGAAGCGTTTGTCAGGAAAGAATCTTCCAATCTAGAATGACCTCCATATTGATAATGAGAATGACAAGCTTTGAAACTATGAAGATATTTAAAATATGTGTTCTCCAACCTGGGGTACGATGCAAGGGGTATGTATGATGAATAAATATTAACCATGCAAGATTATTTTATCTGATCAGGAATCTTATCTTCAATATAATAAATATCAACTTGAAAATAGTGAAAGTATTTTAAGAATGAACTCACAAGTAATGGATAGAGGTTAAAGAAATAATTATGCATGACAATCTAGATACAACATAGTTAAGAGATCTCAACAAAATTGCAAGAACCTAACATAGTCATCAGCATGGGTTGAAATGCCTCAACTTCCTGACAGGTCTCTGAACTCTCTGATGGAGGAACATCAAATATGGGTAGCTTTGAAAAATCAACAAGTAGGTATGCACCGTGATCATTAGATATATCCATGAAAACATTATTAATGCAGCTGGTTTGATCAGACTCAAGATTGAACATATCATATTCTCGATGGACGAAAAATTGAGATGCATCAGTTGGAAAACTCCCTTGATCGTTTACAATTGTAACCTCTTCCTCCTGACAAACAAAATATTTACAATGGAACATATCATGAATAATAGATTCAATCTATTCATCCTCTAATCGTAAGACCACACCATCCTATACTCGATTGTGACCATGACCAGATGGATAAATATCTAAGGGATTTGGAGAGATTGCTAGTGTAATAAATTTATCACATGTGCCTGGGTACAATGAGTAGTGTGATAAAGGCGAGGAAAGATGAAAAGTCTCAGGCGAAGAAACACCAATTGTGAAATTAGATTGAACTTGTAAAAACAATGGATCAACATGCATATTATATCCCATGAGATTATCTTCATCATTGTAATGATCGAAAACATGCATACCAATGAAACATTCAGATTGATATTGCTTTTCTTCACGAGGTTATGCCAAAGATTCAACAACATGACAACTTGTTTCTTCAAATTTGATATCTGAAGATGCATGTCTTGAAAAAATTTCAGAATCATTATGAATTGAAAGAATATCTTGTCGCATAAATGAACATTGCAAACTATGAGAGGCAGATTCCAAATTGATACCGTACAAATCCAAGTGTTTAGAAAAAGGAAAGATATCGTTCGATGAGATTGGGTATCCATCACCACATGTGTTAATGGAAATAGGGATGTCATGGTGACTACATGTGTTAATGGAAATAAGGATGTCATGGTGACCACATGTGTTAATGGAAATAGAGATGTCATGGTGATGGTTGTCTAAAGTCTCAACTTGAATGAATGGTTTGAAATCATTTGACAAGTTATCAAGATTACAAGATGTGCGATTAGCTGAGAATTCGAGATTGTCATCCTCACAGAGGGAAGAAAGATGAAGCATGTCTTCAACACCTTGCTCCTCTACCTATGAAATGGAACTACCTTGTTCTTGATTACTGCTTGAAACAATAGGTTGAAAATCATTAAAAGTTGAAGTAGATTGATGAAGCAGATTATGAAACAAGGAATCATGCAATGTAGATGATGGAGGTTTAAAAGTATCCCTTAAGAAAATTATGTTTTCAATTGGACCAGATTCAAGATTAGATTTATGTACATTAGTGCGATCTTGAAAAGGTAAGGGATCAAATTTTACTTCAGGATCCATGGAATTGCTAAACCATTCCAAGATCTCAATAGGATCTAAAACATGGGCATCGGGTTGAGGTTGAATGGATGGATCATTGATTTTATTTTTAGATTTCCCAACTTTTACATCATCACTAGGAGGCACCCAAATTGGTATTGGAAAAGAAGGAGGACAAGGAACAAAAGGAATAGTGGGTTCCTCATCACAAATTAGGGGTGTCTCATGATCAGCATAAGTTGGGTGAGGAGAATTGTTTGGGGGTTTGGATTATAGAGATTTCAAGGAAATTAGAATCAAGCTCTAAAAATTTTCACTGATAAAATATGAATCAATCACTCCCTCGGGATATTCATAGTAAAGGTGAAGAAAAAAATTAAGAAAATCCTCTATAGATTCACCAAATTTCATTATGAGCAAATCAATCCTATTACATACATCTTGATAGTCATACATGTCAAAGGATTGATGAATCTCCTTGAGAAATTAATTAAATGAATGAATGGAAGTGGCTCACAAAGTCTGACACCACTTCCTAACTTGACCTTCAAGAGTGAGGGTGAATAATATACAAACAACATCATCATCACCAATTTCCTTATATTAAAAAAAAAGCAAGAAAATAATATATATGTTTGGCCATGAATGTACCACCCACACCATCAAATCTCAATTGAGAAACTGTTCCGCAGAGATGAAATGTTTACCAAGGGATAGGCTAGAAAAACATTCTAGGATTATGATTTTGGAAAGAACCATTTAATATGAGAGATTTAAAATAGATTCAACAAGAATAACTTATCATCTATCCTCCTTTTAGTGCCAACTATTGATGGTGCTAGAAATCCATCAACCAAGTGGGTCTCCCGATGTGAAGTCCCAACTAGACCTGACATCATTTGGAGTAGGAGCTCCTACAGGAAACATAACCGGTTGTTATTGCACTTAGGGATTTTCGTTAGCTGCAATTATTAACATAAGAGTTTATGCAACACTATTTGGAAGAAACAAGTAAGTTTACATTGCGAGACATACAATTGCGATGTATACAAAGTACTTTCATGGTAGGGGGAGAGAGAGTGAGCTTCTAGAAGAAAAGTAATAATACTATCCTAAAAGAGACACATAAGAGAATAACAAGATCACAAGTTAGTCTGCAAAGTAGTTCACAAGACAAATGTGATCATAAAGCCAAATACAACACACCTTCAACAAGATATTAGCAAAGCCACCGAAATAGTTTGATTTCCTTAGTACATGTGAATGAAACATGTGCCACAAACATATAAGGAATAGTCTTACTATATTTATGATACATGAATGAAAATGTGTTGGCTCATCGAGCTTCATAAATTAAGTGGAAGTTCCAAGATATACAAGTATAACACTACCACACTAGCCCCAATAGTGGAACATTAAGTCACCACTTGCTTCTTCAAAGAAAGATATTCTCTATAATGCCAATGCTAGAGAAGCCAAGGTGAAATTTCAAGTCCCACCACCCATTTTACATTACATAATTACATTCCATAAATGACATGGCAAGACAATTTGACACATGTGACTCTTGAGAGGAATGATGACATGGAACTTCATGATGATGTGGCATTTCCAAGCTACTCCTTTTGCTACTTTCTTTGCAACTTCAAGATGTATCTTGAATTTTATTTGTATTCATCCTCCAGGGGGCTGATTGATATGGATTCTTCATGCGATCATCATCTTTGATATTCTGTTGGAAACTATTATCTCCTTATATTATATTCAATGATCAATCTGTCTTTGCAGATACAAAGATATCTTCTAGTAGGGTCTCCTTCTCCATCCCCTTTATCATCATCCTATCATAAAATGATTTGATACCTATAACTAAAATCCACTCATTACAAGACAAGATTAGTCTGGTAGCCCCTATTCCAACATGCTTCATGACAACCATTAACTGAGTTGGAACTAGGTGATAGGATGAGATATAGGCTCAAGGATTGCATTGTTGCATAGATGAGGAGGTCAAGGGCCAAGACTGAGTCTTGGGACTATGTAGTCCACAGTTCAGACTGGATAGTTAAAGATAATTGCACAGTTGAGGGGCTCAAGGGGTCGTGCTAGAGGCTTGAGGCTTGAGGTTTCCTACTACACATTTTCGAAGGGATAGAGGCCTAGGGCTTGCACAATTGCACAATTCAAGAGATCAAGGTTGAGGCATTTTTCTTGAGACTGTACAGTGCATAGAAGAGGCTGACTAAAATCAGAGACTCCATAGTTTTAGAGGTCAAGGAGGTAGCATTCAGTCTTGAGACTGCCCAATGTGTAGTTCTAGAGGGAGACTGATCAGTGGATTGTGAAATTCCACAACCCAAGGACTTAGGGATACATCTTGATGACAAATATTACACAATGCACAATATGTGACAGGCTAGGAGGTAGGGTTTTGTAGTTTTGGAGCTCAAGGGGTCAATGTTGAGAATTTATACTATGCAGTGCACAGTTCTAGAAGGTAGGAACTGCACATTGCATGGTTCGAATAGGAGAGGTCTGAGCTTTATGGTTGAGACTACGCAATGCGTAGTTTAGGAAGGTTGAGTGAGGCTGAGTTGCTCGGGTGGGAAGTTTCCAAATATTGCTAATTGTGGGATCAGTGAGGCCAAAGTCACCAAGGACAAGAATTGAGCATGATCACACACCATGCAACATTGATCACTCAGAACACAAGAAAAACATACTTCCCTCAATGCGATGAGATTCCGACGGCTTACCCCAAGTGCGATAGAAAAGGCACACTTTGCGATGACAGTGATGACACATGTGGGATGGTGCTTGAAACTTTGGGAATGACAACAATACATATATATATGATAAGAATAACTCATTGATACTAAGTTTACCCATTGAAACATACCAAAATGACATTTTTGCGATGTGTGATGCTTTTCTTGCCAAAAGATGACATTTTCGATGACACTTGCAAAATGCGAACGACATTGAAAGTGACACATTACATATCGAAGATAACATGAAGGAGACATTTATTGAAGTTAAAACAAGTGATATTGATAGTCATAAACATGAAAGTGACACTTTCAGAAGCGAAGGTGCGTAGAAGCAACAATTGGAAAAGCTCATTAGACTAGAAGTATAGTTGCAACCAAAAGTGAGAGATTGTCAATTGAAAGTGTGCAATGACTGTCGTCATATGTTGAACATTACATAGGCACTATCTTGATGATCTGCATTATTCCTATTCAAGATCACGAAAAGGAATGTGCTCATGAAATTGTTACGGACTAAACATGTGTATGCAAGTGACATTAACACTCAGGAATCGAGAAGAATACTTAAATAATTAGCATAATGTTCATCGATCGTGAAGTAACTATGAAATGACAGATCGTTAGATCCTCAATAGGCTCAAAAATTCATGTGTAGGAAAAATTCTGGAGGGTGTTGATCGTAGTGTCAACACAACCATAAGGAAGTGATGAAACCTTGAATCAAGGTTGTATCATAAATGCCTCATAAAACTGTTCATCTTAGTTATACTGATTAGGAATCCCATGCGATTTTTTTTGCAGAGGGATTAAAACTAAACAAGAAATTGAGGTTTTGACCCCAAAGGAAGTTAGAGGATTTTTTTGTCCCATAACCTCATAATAAAAAGAGGGAATCACAACACTCAAGCATATCAAAGGGGAAGAGTGAAACAACCTTAAAATACAGGTTTCTACAAAATCTTCACAATCCAACAATGGAAATACGAGGAATAATGAAAACTAAGAGGATCTCTCCTATACTCAACATCAATAGGTAGCTAAATAAGGTGAACCCTCAAAGCCTAGAAAATGAGATTGGAAAATCCTCAAAGAACATGGAGAAATAATTTGTGGGAGGGAAACCCCATGTCCTAAGAGGCCCCATCATCACATGGTGATTTGGATGGGATATTTCAATCGCGAGAGCCTACATCCCCTTTGTCAAAGACTCATTCTTCAGACTTGATGTCCAAGCAGTTCCAATAGCCAAATTTTGTCATGGAATCATAGGAAGTGGAACCAAGAAAAATAAAAAGGACTAAAACCAAGAAATATAACCTACTTAGCCCAAAATCCTTTCAATTGTGTATCCATAATTATTAAGCCTTACTCGATATTTTTACTGATAGCTGGAGGTGTTATAGAGAGATGTGATTTTTGAACTAGGAGCCTCTGTTATTGCTGCCACCATCGCTGACTATTGTTTCAATGGCCTCTAGGGAGGGGAAGGTGCCCCTCCGCCCCTATCAGACTTCTCTGTGGAACTTGCCTTCTAATATTTGGTTGCCTCCCTTCCTAAGTGCCCCGCGAGTGTCTACTGTTGTGGCGTCAAAATTTGTTAAGAGGAACGATGAGATAAAAAATGTCTCCCTACCTAATGGTGTGCAGCACAGTTCCCTTACCGATGGTGAACGTGCCCTGATAGGGAAATTCACTAGAATGTGGAATTCTCCAAGGTCGATGGAAATCTAGATAGATAAAACATGGAAGCCAATGATGAAGGGGGAGATTGGCATGTCAGTTGTTGGCAATGGTTTCTTCATTTTCGTATTTGAAATAAGAGGGGACAAATATGTAGTGTTTCAAAATGGGCCATATTTATTTGGCTCTAAAGGAATGTATCTGAACAAATAGACTCTGGACTTTAATACAGATGAGGACATCCCCATTTTTGTCCTAGTGTGGGTCAAACTCCTTCCACTCCCCATCTCCTGCTAGAGTGACAACTACCTCAGAGCTATCGGTAATGGGGTTGGAAAATATTTGGGTAAATCTGAACCCAAAATCTCCCAATTTGCTTGTGCAAAAATTTGTGTAGAAGTTTATTTGGAAAAATAACTACTGGTGGAAATTAACCTAAATTTGGGAGAATGGAAGCATATAAAAATTATGGATTATGAACAAATTCCCTTCAAATGCGGACATTTCCATGATTATTTGCATTTCATAAGAGATTGTTCCGAAGCAGGGAAAGATAAAATTCTAGAAGCTCCCTCTACACAGGAGGAGAAGTGACAAAAAGAAAGGAAAGGAGCTCCGAAAGGAAAAGGAAATAACAAAAAAGGCAAGAAAAAATAGCCAAAATAAAAATACCCTCCTCATCGAATCCCTTTAAATTCCTCAGTGATCAAGATGAGATGGAGACTCCTATTCAACAATAAGAAGGAAGAAGCAAGGAAGAGTTTCTAGTAGTCGAAGAGGGTGAAATAGTATCAGAGAGAAATATGAATGATGTTGGATGTGAATCCACTCTCTCCAAGATAGCTCCAACCCATGACCCCTCGAGTGTCTTCCCAGGTAGTGTGAACAAGGATTTAGAAAGAGTCATTACCCATCACATGGCTCAAAATTTATACTGGGTAGATGATTGCAACAATCGGGAAACATAAAACTCAAAGAGGAAAGGCAAACCAAGACACAAGGAATTGCAAGAAAAATAAGTTGAACTAAATAAAAAATGAGAAACCAACTAGTTATTAGAGAAACACTCAAAGGGAAAGTGATAAAAAGGAAGAAGGAAAGGGTGGTGGATTCTCCCAAACCACTCCCAATAAATGAAAGTGATATCCTAGAACTGGATAACCCTACTTAAACCCTAGTAGTGAGAGACATAATAGAACAAGAATCATCGATGGTGGTTTTTCTTTAAGAAACAAAACTAGAGGAATCCAAGGGCAAATGAAATCTTATGGAAATAATGCTCTGGGACTGTCCAATCATCTAGGGGGGCCTTTGGAGGGCTCATAATTTTTTGTTCAAAAAAGAACCTCTCCTTGGTGGAAAAAATAAAAGCGAAATCTTGGGTGATGGCTCTCTTGGAGGTAAGAGACATGGGGGAAATAATCCCTTTCATAAATATTTATGCTCCAGTACTTTGTATTGAAAAGGTTGAATTTTAAGACTCGTTCAAAGTGGTAAAATAAAGGAACCGTCACCCAAATAGTGTGATGAGGGTTGACTTTAACACAATCCTAAACACCTCAACAAAATTAAGAGGGACTTCGGTTATGGATTCGTTCAATGATAGAATGGAGGAGACAATAGAGAGATGGGATATGATAGATATTAAACCCAAGGCCAAGAAATACACGTGGTCTAATAGACGGTCTAGAGAACATTTCATAGCATCCCACTTAGATCACTTCTTGATTCACAACAGTTGGCTTTTGAAAGGCCTTGATTGTTCTTCATATATAGAAACGAAAGGAGACTTAGATCAATGACCTATCGTGATTGAACTCAAGAAGGCTAAAAACATTGGGCCGCTACCTTTCAAGTTTAATGCAGACTAGGGCCTCTCAAAAGAGGTTAGGGAACTAGTAAAGTGGCCTTGGTTGTCTCTTATTCAGGGATCTCTGATTTTTTTTTTTCTGAATCCAAACTAAAAAATGTTAAAAATGATCTCAGGAAGTTGTTGAAAGAGAACTGTGAAACTCCGGGAAAAGAAGGAGATAATAAGTTCAAGAACCGGACGAGAACTATAATTTGATGGAGGAAGAACATATAGAAGATAAACACATTCAAAAGGAAAAGGATCTCTCCAATCATATTTTTACTTTAAGTCGAGATGAGTAAAATCTATGGAGACTAAAATTTCGTAGTCTCTTGTTAAAGTCTAGGGACTCCAACACCTCCTTTCATAAGAAGGCTATGTCTCGAGAGAACTAAAATAGAATAAGTGAGATAACACCTGAGGGAAGGAAGAAGGTTAGCACCTTCGTAGAAATCAAGAATGAGGCCTTTATCTTTTTCAAAGCTATTCTTAATAATTCCTCTTGACAGTGCTATGGAATTTCTGCATGCAATGCCATAGGTGATATCCCCATCTACCAATCATTGTATTTCAAATGAAATAAGGGAAGAAGAAGCATGAAAATTGGTTTGGTCCTTGGAACCTGAGAAAGAACCAAGTCCAAATGGCTTTTCCATTTGCTTTTATCGGTTATATTGGAATATAATAAAATAAGGATCTTATCAAAATGTTGATTCATAGCAGAGTCAAAAAGAAGATTAGAGGAAGTACTAATTCATCCTTTCTTGCCTTGATTCCAAAGGAAGCCAATCCTTCAAATTTCTCAAGATTTTTCCCTATATCACTGTGTAATTCTTCCTATAAAATCCTAACAAAAATTATCACCAACAGGATTAAGCCTCTGCTCCCTTCCTTCATCTATGAGAATCAAGGCAAATTTATGTAACATTGGAATATTCTTGATATTATAATTTTGGTTCAGGAAGCAATCCATTCTTGTAAAGAAGAGGGAGAAGCTATAATGGTCATAAAACTGGATATTGAAAATGCGTTCAATCAGGTATATCATTCCTTTCTCTTTCTTGTTATGGAAAATTAGGTTTCCACAATGAATTCATTTTATTAGTTAATTCTTGCATTGGTTCCCTTTGGATTTCTCCTTTGATAAACTGAAGACTAACTCCCTTTTTTGTTGCATCCAGAGGACTACAACAAGGGTGTCCTTTTTTTCCTATGTTCTATATAATCATCGTTGAAGTACTGAGTTGCAATCTTGAGACTGAAAGGCTGGTTGGATCCCTCCCTGGATTAAGCATTATAAGAAATGTTTGTGAAATAAATCACACATTTTGTGGATGACACCCTCTTGCTTGGAGGTGCCTCCTTACCGATTGCCACAAGATTCAAAAAGGTTTTGGATCGGTATCTCCTTCTATTGGGGGGATTAATAAATAAATTGAAAATTCAATTGATCAAATAGAATTTACCATGGGAGACATTGAAGGAAATTTCTCGCTTGTTGGGATTCTCAATGGATGTTAACAAAACCTCCTTCACTCATCTTGGAAGACCAATATATTTTAAGCAGGCTTCAAGGGAGGATTGGGAATCTGTTTTGCAGAAAATTAGGAAAAGGGTTCAAACTTGGGGATTTAGGTGGCTAAACTTGGTGGGGAGAGTTACTCTCATCAAATCAGTTCTATCTTGCCTTCCGGTGTATTGGAGAGTTGGATTTTTAGCTCCAAATAACATAAAACAACAAATAAGTTGGTTAATTTGGAAGTTACTTTGGCAAGGGGGAAAAAGTAATGACCATAAATTTCATCTTATCAATTGGAATTTGGTAAGACAGTTAAATAATTCAAGCGGATTAGCAATCAAGTATCTTGAATTCATGACTTTGTCTCTTGGGGCAAAATTGGTGTGGAGACTTCTCTCGGAATGAAATGAGTGGTGGAAAAAGGCTTTCAAAAGAAAGTATTTTCATAAAAATTGTCTTATTATACCTGAAAGAGAACTTTTGGAAGGGAAAGGCTAAAAAATATGTAGACTTTGTAAAGCCTCATTGTATTTTATGCTAGAACACCTGAGTTCGAAATCAGGCAATGGGAAACATATTCACCTTTGGAAAGATAACTTTCCCCTATCTGATCTCGCTTCCATTTATGGGTTTGTGGAATTCTCTAGGTGGATGGAAGAGCATGGTTACTCATGCCTTGCTAACATCTCCTGCTGGGATGATCAAGGGTTGTGGTGTGGGTGGAAGTCTTTGGACTTGCCAATTCATATGATTAATCATTGGCATTCCATGATTATACGAATAAAGGGGTTTGTGCCTATTATCACCGGAAAACTGGACAGTCGGATATGGGTGGGAGGAAAGAGTAAAATATATATATTTAAGGATGGATGCGATCTTCTCATTAAGAATCCTTCCTCCCCCCACCTTAAAAAATTTAGGGGAATATTTGGAACAGGGATGGGCTTCCTATGGTTAATATTTTTTGTTGGGAAACGGTTCATGAGAAGATCCTCATAGCTGAAAACTTAAGGAAAAGGAATATCCATGGCCCCCCTCATTGTGTGTCTCTATAGTAAAGAGGAGTAAATTGTTAAGCACCTCTTTTGTCAATGCTCTTTATTTATGGAAACTTGGAAGTTTTCTCTATCGCCTTCGGTTCAATCTCCCATAATTCTTGGGGAGTGGAATGAGATGTTTATCCACTGGAAGCATAAAATCCTCAATTCAAAGAATTCAAATTCCCTCTTAATGTGCTACTAGATGGTGGTTCCTAAATATGGCTCTACCAAAACCAAGCAATCTTCTAGGACAAGTATTGTTCCCATGAATCTGCTACAATCAAAGGAATGATACTTATTTTTTAGGTGCTATCCTCCAGGGGATATGAGGAGCTAGATTTGAAAGATTTTAATTCTCATTAAAAAAATGGGCTCAGGATTTCTATTCCCAACTTCCAAGCCAACAGTTCAAATCCTCATATTGTTCCTCCCTATTGCATTAGGTTGACTAGGGAGGCCATCGAAGATTAGCAAAGAAATATTGGATAGGTTCAACTATATTTTTATGGTGGTTTGAAAGGTAACCCCGGGGAGGCTGGAGTGGGAGGGGTGCTTCTAAAAATCGAAGAAAACTCTGACATAAAGTTGTCTTGGGGCCTCGAGAAATCCACGAACAATCAAGTCGAAGCGTTCTCTATGTGGAAAGGATAGAGGATTTTCTTCACCAAGGGCATCAGGAATATGTTTATTGTTAGGGATTCAAGGGTGGTAATTAAAAAAATTTATGAGCCTCCCCAAAAGGGAAGACCTTATTAATTATGAGACCTCTCCATTATACATAAGGATAGTGTATCTTCTTGGAAAAAGAAAAAAATTCAAAATAGTTCATGTTAAAAGAGCTAATAATAAAGTGGTGGATGACAAGCCAATATTGGAGCAGAATTAGAGCAAGGATCCTTTCCTATAAACCAACCTAGTGATATACATCATATCCCTTAAAAATTCCATTTATCGTAATCCCTTTGGATTACAGCTGGAGCTTGGGATTTAATATGGAAATGAAGGCATTTAAGATTGACAACATACTGAAGATACGATGGAGAGTCTTGGGAAAAGGAAATGCTAACTTGAATTTAAAGCACAAGTGGGCACTCTATAGAAAGGTGGACATGACATATGAGAAGTGGGATATATGATAAGCCTCAGTATTGCAACAAGAATGTTGCAACTCCCAATGCTACCAACTTATATTATCAACCTAGCATCCGTAAAAACTTAAGAGGTGTTGGAACTATATGTGCAACATACAGTGTGTCCTTATTTTGTTGATATGATGTAATGGAATTAATGTCATGAAATCAAATACTAAACTAATTTCAAAAATGGAAACGCTACTTTCTCAAATGTAAACACTAATGCTATTTCAAAAATGGAAATCAAACACTAGCCTAATTGCAAGATGTGAATGTTTCATTGAAAAGGGAACCTAGTATTAAATTAAGAATAAAGAAAGTAAAATAATATATCATGCATGAAGGAAAGAGAATGTAATCAATCTCTACATTCCAAAGAGGTTAGATCCATTGATAGAGTTCATTATATACTTCATTTGGCAATCAAGGAAATCATTATTGTGTTATCCAATTCATAAATCTATCCATTAACCCAAATTGTTGAGATGTGTTGCAAGGGTAAAAAGGAAAATCCTAAGTGGTATTTGGTCATCCTCAATCATTTATTTAGAGACTAGGGGTAATTATTCATCTAGACTAAGTCAAAGTTGCAGTGGGAATCAAAACTGGAGAAGGAAAGTGATGCTACAGGTGATTACTACAGGAGGCTTGTAATGCTACAAGAGCGAGAATATTGCTAAATTGCCAAGTAAATAAAATTAAAATGGGATGGAAAAACAATTTATTAATTATGATGTCTTAGGTCTCCATTCCAAGTGGAATCACTCCAAAATACCCCTATTAACACGTGCTAAAAAATAGCAGAAAATTACTACTCTAAAAACTAGAAATTCAAGAACTAGTGAGCTAGTTAACCTATCAAATGCCTAACCTAATCAAGTGAAAATTCAATGGGGTAAATTTTTTTATTAACTTGAATGTTTTTATGAACTAATCCAAGTGGAATCAACTCAAATGAATCTCATTAACACGTTCTAAAAAATAACATAAAATTACTACTATTTTGCTACAAGGAACTTCCAATAATTCTAGATTTGTGAACTAGTAAACCAATCCAAGTAGATCAATGATGAAGATGAATTTTAAAAGTTTTTCTAAGAATAAATAATGATTTTTAATCTGTAAATATCCTTCAAAATAAATTACTTCAACCATTTAACCCATTCCTACAACAAAGGAAGCATCAATAATGAATGCAGAAATAGGAAAAACAAGAAAAAGAGATGCATGTGAATAACAAGTGAAAAGAAGAAAAGAAAATTATAAAAAAGGGATTTAAGTCTCCTGGGATGGCCAAGCCCAAGGATACTCAGAATCCTATGAAGGCTACCAAGATATAGAAGTTAAAAATGGCACCAAACTTCATTATTTGAATCAATCCACATACATCTATGCTAGAAATGAAAGTGGAGCTGCAAACATCCAAGTTTTCTCCATAAGAAGACTAAGGAATACATACCCCTAGAGGAAAATTCGAATCTGTAATTATATAAAATGATGAGGAAACAACATAGTTGAAATTAGGAAGATTTCCCCTCAAAAATCCCTCAAATAGTGGATTTGATTCCCAACAGTAAAAATCTGCATTAAATGACAGGGAACACATTCCTAGATTTTCTCAATCACTGAAGCTCCAGAATTTGTCAATAATTTTATGATATTTTGTTAGTTTATTATCTAATATTAGTCCTCCTATAGTAGGGTGAAAGTCCCTAGATCATCCCCTCCTCCAAATCTTCATAATCTACCCAATATTCTCACAATATTCTACAAAAATAAATAACATTAGGCACAAATATGCAATTATCTCTAAACCTTCCTTATGAATGTATTAAAGCTAAAATTATGTCATCTAATGCAAAAAACAGGGGTTTAATGTGTTGAAGGATGGTCAGATGGGCCTTAGTTTATGTCTAATTTGAAGGCCCATCATACCCCCCTACTGAAAGTGTTTCTCATCCTCTGAGAAACTTAGTGACCTAATTATGCCTCATTCATGGTTCTGGTGGCCTCCTTAACATCCCAAGCTACCTGAGAAGGAATTTTGGAACATATTTTCTTGCTCCATTCTCTTCATCTTCTTCTCTAACTCCTTCTTCTGTAGATCCATCCTTTTTTGCAAGTTCTAATTAGGATTGTGCTCGTGTTTTAAGAAAATTTTCCCTATTAATGTCCACAATGTTTTCCCACAATACATATTTTTGACATTCTCCACAACATATGTGATAATTAGCATCCTTGATGAGTTTGTGGACTCTCTTTAATTGGAATGACCCTCCATGATTTTCACTATGATTTTCCGAAGTTTGGTAAACCAATACTTTCAAATCTGCTACAACGGTAAAAGAGAAATTTTATCCATACTAGTTAGAGGAAGGAAAACTTCAGACTCAACTTGAAAACAATTCCATTTCCTTTCTTATCTTTCTTAACTCAAAAGAAACATTCTCATTCATTTTTTTTATTCTCAAATTGCTATCATAGTTTTGGTTGAAGAAATCAAATGTTTTGCAGGTTTCTTGTCCATAGATGGCAGAGAAAAATGTGTAATTACCCTTCTCTTAGATGTACCTCTTCAAATCTAGGGTAATGTTGCTCAAAATCAGGCTTTCAACAGCTCTCTGGACTTTCCTGTAACACATTGTCTTCTCTTTGTAGCAAATATGTTTCTCCTATAGATACCTTGTTTCGCCTGTAGAAGCCTTATTTTCTTTTATAGAATGGTAGTTTATGCTTTGAGCTTCTTTGTTGGGGCTGCTCTAGTGGTTGGATTTCTCATGGATGTCAAAATTTTCTTCCTCTTTGGTTGAAACCTCCCCCGCATGGCTCCTACTAATGTCTCCTTAAATGATTTGAAAGGAATTTGAAAGATTTTTCTTTGAATAGTCTAGGGTGTAGAGGTAGAGATAAGGTGGTTGATTTTTGGTTAGGGAAAGAGAAGAATGATACCCCCTATCGTAATGAAAGACTTCCTCTTCTCTTTCCTTTCCCCTCTTATATAAGAAAAAAAATTCCAAAGGATTTTACCTCTTTAGGTTCTTTCTACATTATGCATGTTCCATGCAATTGTATGGAAAGTGAGGATAGAGGATGCTACTTAACTGGTTGAGGGTAACTGAGACTGTTGACCCATCCTTAGTTTATAAAACCTCATCTCTTATTCATTGACAACAAATTTCTAACCATAACACGCTTAAGAGAAGAGGTGAAGAATATTGCATACCTGTACCTACTTGTGATGTCGATTTGTTGGATATGCTTACATGTTGGAGTTGGAATTCATAATATGATGATCTTGAAGGTGTTGGTTTCTTTTATTTGTTTCTGCACATGTCTTCTTAGCTTGATGATCCTTTGATTGATAAAATTGTTGTGTGTTCAAGTTTTTTCCCAATATCCCATCTACTGCTGGAGGAGTGGATGGACTGCTTCCTAAGGAGGATGTGTCCCTTCTCAACTTCAAAAATGGATTCATAATGCTCAAGGTGGTTGGATCTTCTGCTCTGTTGGTGTAAAATATCGATGTTGATTGTCATGCGGAAAGAGTCGATAGTGCGGACACAACCAACCTCCCTAGAAGCTTAAGGCTTTCTAGTGACAAACAAGACAATTAAGAGCAATCCTTCTCTAAATATGCATTTATCATACAAGAAATCAAGTGTTTAGATCCTTCCTGTAACCCAACGCTGTTGTAGTAGTCTAGCCTCATCGATCCGGATGAGCTCCTCCTTCTCTTCGAAACCTGCATTCACTAACAATCAAAAGATTAAATAGCACCTGAATATCTCATAAAACAAAACATATTTAACATACAGACCAAGGAGTATATGAAACAACTCATAAATAACAAATTGTTGAGAAGAATGGACTTATTTGTATTAATAGGAAACAAAAGAAACCATTACAACCTGAGCCTTGGTGTTGTGCAGGTCCCTCCCAGGGTCCAGCAAGAGTTTTCCTTTACTTTGATAAGCTCACCCACTTCCAAATGAAACAAGAAAGGATGGGAATCTCTCCTCACAAGCTTCGACAAGGAAGTCCTAATTCCAGTAGCATCTACCCTTAGGAATGTTCAGCTTTTCAACCTCCCCTCCCTCTGGCCCAATGCATGTATTTATAGTGCTCTAGAGGAAGTTATTCAGGTCCACCATCAATGGGATAAGCCCCTCTTTGGATGGGATAGCTCCCCTCTTGATGGGATAAGTTCCTCTTTCTTTGGGATACATGAACCATCTGGAGGCGCTCAATACACGTCAAACCATCTTCTAGAATGCTCTAGAATCGACCACAAGTAACTTTTTAAAGATGAAACTCGCGCCTTTTGACCTTTACAAGGGTACGCACCCACCCCTTTACATATAGAGCGTACAAGTACGCAGGTATTGTGAACTTGGGTTGCGTACACGCAGGTAAGGCTGAGAGAAACTGCGTACCCAGAGATAATTGACTTTAAATGACTTTTCTCTCTTTCTTGGAGTTTGACATGAAAAGCAGAGGCATGAGACTTGCCAAGGAGGATAGTATGACAGTTGATGGAGCCATACTAACTGCAAATAGTCATGGTGACAAATTTTTTAGTGTAACATAATGATCTTGAAGGTTTTGGTTTCTTCTATTTGTTTCTGCACATGTCTTCTTAGCTTGATGATCCTTTGATTGATAAAATTGTTGTGTGTTCAAGTTTTTTCCCAATGTCCCATCTACTGCTGGAGGAGTGGATGGACTGCTTCCTAAGGAGGATGTGTCCCTTCTCAACTTCAAAAATGGATTCATAATGCTCAAGGTGGTTGGATCTTCTGCTCTGTTGGTGTAAAATATCGATGTTGATTTTTGCTGTAACTGTACAGGTTGCTACAGGAGGAATCCTCTTCCTATAACAGTCATTTAACTCCTCTTCGAGACCTCATTACTACATGTGGGATTGATGGAAAGTCATAGGAAGTATAAGGACAAGGTTAAAAACATCAAGAGGTGGTGTTGGTAGTGTAGGTGGTGGAAAAGTTGATGAATTTTATTTTGTTTTATTTTTTTAATTAATTTTTTATTTTATTTTATTTTGTTTATTTATTTATTTATTTTATTTTATTTTATTTTTTTCTGATTTTTTTCATGTAAGGTAGAGTGGAATTTAAAGATGAATATTCTCTAGATAAAGTGTATGAGTGATGAATGTGGTGTTGGGGGACCTCTCGTAACCATACCTAAAGAAAATATTACCTTTTGACCCTTTCCTCCAATCGGATCTGCCTTCGGTAGCATTCTAGGCTCTGCTCCTATAGCATTTCAGGATAGTCTCCTATAGTAGAATTGTTTTATCTAGATATCTCAAATAGTATAATGGATTGACCTGAAATGTTTTGAGAATATTTCCATCATCCTTATACACCTCCCCATAAAATATCTTGGCAAATGGATGCACAAATCTATAGAAAAATTAAAAAGGGTTGTAGGTGATGGAGGAAAATTTCTCGAAAAGTGTGGGCTGGAATTTGCTGAAATTTCTTACGAATGTTACCATCATCCATATTCATCTCCCCATGAAACAAATCAAACAATGGATGCACGATTTTCAAGATATGATAAAAACAATTTTTTTCTCTATGTATTTTCGCCTCTTGTAGCAAAACGGAGCCCTCATGTAGCATTTTAGGACAGTGAGGAAAATGCATGAGAAATACTTGGGAATGATGGGAAATGTCATGGAAATGGTGGAAGGTGATGGATTGGCATTGCGTTGGTCCTATTGGAGCATCTGGGCAAAGGAGGAGAAAGCCCAAGTTTGACTTTCTTTGACTACATTTTTTTACCAACCTTTTATTCTGGTGCTAATTTGTTTTTGTTGCTTGGAAAGGTTGGAGAGCACCTGCATTCATCAAAGAGAGATACATGGAGCAAAGAAAATTTTTCTTTTAATTTTTTAATTTTTTTCTTTTAGGCCTACTAATTGTCTCAGTGAGGTTTTCAACTAGTAGGTCTCCCTAGGCGCCTCAAAGGAGGTTTTCACCTAGGATCTTTTCTTTTCTTTTTCTTAAAAACTCTTTTTTCTATTTTTTCTATTTTTTCCAACACATTGACTGCCTCATGGAGGTTTTAAATCAATGAGCCAATATTAGGTGCCTCAAAGGAGGTTTTCACTTGAGATTTTGTTTTTCCTCTTAATTTTTCATTTTTTATTTAATTTTTCTCTCCTACTCCACTTGAAAAAACAAAATTTCTTTCAAGTATAGGAATACTTCCAATGGAGACATGCACATAACAATATGACAGATAAACTCATGTGTAGGCTCAAAACATATGATTTGACATGTACTTGAATATTAGAGACCAAATGCTTTTAATTTCATGATATCAAACAATGTTGAGGAAGAGAGTGATGCTCCATCTTGTTGATTTTATGGAACCAAACCGCAATATCGCTGTGATGCCCTTGGTTCGCATGCTCATATGGATCATTCTTCATGTCTTCTTCTACCATGACATTCAAATCTTCCTCTTTTTGTTGATTATTCTCTTGAACACATGGAGGATCTGATGGTAAACATGGGGGAACTTTCTCAATCTATGATTCTGATGTTTTCTCTTCATCAAGTGAATCCCATGATTCTTTGCTATTCTCTTTTGAATCTTATTTTTTTGAATGTTATCCTTCAATGATATCAAGAGAATCTATTTTTTACAATACTCTTCCTTAATTAATATGAAAACCATTAAGATCAAGAGGATATGTTAGGAAGTTTTGTACCTCAGCATTGTAAGTGGGTTGAGCTACTACGTTGTGTGGGTTTGGAAATGGTGGTACATGTAGTTGAGTGGGAGTGGATCTTTGAGATGGATGTGGTTGGGGTTTTGGTTGTGGTGGAGGTGGATGGTAGGTGTTAGCACTCAGTTTTCCCAAGGCTGAGAAAGGAAACCAAAGAGGTAACCTCATACCAACTTTGGACTTGGCAGCTATCCCTGTGAAATCAGAGAGGGCTCTCTCTAAATCAACCTCAAAGCCAATGGAAGTGACTGGAGAATACTATGGTTTTCGGTTAGTTATCAGCTTAGTAGTATTTTTATTAGGTTTGCTAGATAAGAAGCACAGGGTCTAGGCAATGAGCCTAGGTATTTCAACAAGAATGTTGCAACTCCCAGCACTACTAGCTTTACTTATAAACCTGGGGTTCATACAAACTTGGAGGTGACAATGCTATATGCACAAGTAAAAGCGAAGGTCCTGCCTATTGTCACTGTTAATCTGGCAAGAGACCTCAGGGGTTCCAAGCCAGACTTCTATAGGGTTAGAAGAAGCTTGATTCTTTGATGGAAGAAGAGCAAATCTATTCTAAGAGAGAGCTACTCTACTGCAGTAATGAAGAAAACATGTAATGCTAACTCACACCATAACCTAATTAACCATTTAAACAACTATGCTAAGCAGAATTGCTATATCAACACTAATCTAATGTTGCTATCTAAGTTCCAGAGGTAAAGAACACCAACCCTAAGAATGTGTAAGCAAGGAAACTAAACTAATCTAGTGCCAGCATTTAACTAATACACAGAAAAAAGTTTGGGAAGGTGTCAAGCGGAAGAGTAGTTGGAGGATGAAATCAGTGAAAGGAGGACGTAATGCAATATGAGCGGCAGAGATATTATCATAGGAGATTACGTAGATAGATGGGCGAACAGGATTAACGAACAGGATGAGTGGCAGAGATCTTATCACGAGCCGTTTAGTGAATACATGAACAAACATGGTTAACGAACAGGATGAATGACAGAGATATTATTGCGGGCAGTTTAGTGAATAGATGAACGAATAGGGTTACCGAATAGGATGAACACCGAAGATCTTATCGCGGGCGGTTTAGTGAATAGTTGAACAAACAGGGTTAGATCTTATCGCGAAGACTTAAGTTAATAAATGGACGGACATGATTAATCAGAAGATGAGTGGTGGAGATAAAAATGTGCAGAATGATGGAGCGGGTTTCTTAGGCAGTAAGCAGTTTCTTGCGTGCCCTCAAATCTATAAGATGTATTTCTAAATTTTGCGTGATTAGCCTAAGTGAGTGACACATAGCACGAGAAAACCACTTTTCTTGAGTGCTCTCGGGCGAATAACGTTCGTGCAAGAATCCACATGAGATTGCGCGATAGTGGTTGGATCAGGCTAGACAAACCGACAGTGGAGATCGAAGCGCATAAAGTATTGAGGTGACGTGATAGTTGTTGGTGGTGAGCACCGGTACTACAGAAATAATGTTGCAACTCTTGGGGCTTCCTACTTTACTTTTATCAACCCAGTAGTTCGTAACAAACTTGGAAGCAACGGTGCTGTATGCAAAAGTACTAGCTCTTACTGTAGGCTGTCACTTAGTTAGCTGACGCAAGATCACTAGGAGCTTAAGACAACTTCTAAGGATTCTCAGAAGTAGATTTTAACTGTAATGAAAGAAAGCTAACTCTACAGAGGCTATTCTATTTACAGAAAGAGAAGGAAAACTGAAATGTAACGCAAACCCTAGCAAACCCTAATTTACCCACTAACCCTACTTTTGTAGTAAAAGAGATGAAAATGGATGAAATGAGTGTCATTGACTACTGAAAAGGTAAATTGAATTTATTCAAGCTACTTGAGAAGAAAACATCTTTTTGTGCTTTTGGGTGTTTTTATGTGAAATTATTATGCTTGTGATTTATCAGGTTGTGATTGTGCAGAGGTTTGGTGGTGAAGGAAGATGGAGTTGGCTTTTGTAGAGGTGGAGGAAGGTGTGGAGAGGTCCTAAGAAGCCCCTAGTACCCTTCTGAAGACTTCCATTGCAATCGGATTTCGAAAAACCACTTACAGGGGATTCTACAGGAGGCTACACGGGATCTATAGGAGGAGGCCGAGAGCTATTTTTGGAGGTTTTGAAGGTGGAAAAATGATGGGAAAGGGTAACTAAAGGCTAGATGAAGGTGTTGAGGTGTCTGGAGCTTGTCAAGGAAGATCAAGAAAGAACATTATGGTTGGATTTGTTCAAATGGCAAGAGGGAAGCTTATGGAGAAAAATGCAGAAATTGGGGTAGATTGGTGAAATGTTGTGAATGACTTTGAAAATATATGGGAAGTGAGCTAGTGTTGGCTACTTTATGGATGTATGATGAGCTGAGGTGTCCTGAAAGAGATCTGCACATCTACTTAAAATAACTGATCAAAGAAAGGACTAACTATACCATGAAAACAAAAATTTCTCTAGCTTGACCTAATTTTTGACTTACAAACAGAAAATGTTGAACAGTAACCTTTGAACATAAAATCATGCAGAGAGATCTATTGTAAAAGAACAGGAAATGATCTACACAACTGAATCTAAATCAATATATCAATCTTTCCAAATCAAGTCATCACACTAGAAATTGCATGGAAGAGCAAAATTGTGTTTTTGGTGGCAGCAGTAGTGCCTTGACCTCAAATCATAGTCCCAGAAATGGAGAAAGGGGATCAGGGTTTGTTGTTGCCCTTTTTGAACCTTATTCTATCATTGCATTAACCTACTTGAGCAACTGAAACAAAAACAACTATGCAAACCATCAAAAACAACCTAATCGAAACAAAGCAAAATGAATCTATGTAACAAAAATTAACTCATGAACTAAAGAAAAACATATAAGTACAAAGTAAGAGGTGCTGCGAAGCTTGGGTTGGGCCCTAACCCAAGAGCTTCAGCCCTCTAAAAGAGATCAGTGCTGGCTCAAAAACTGTTTCATCTCCATTATCAAAAATAGAAGTCACATTACATCCACTGTTCTAAAAAAATAGCTCGAAAAGGAGTTGAACAAGTGCTGCACAAAAGTACAAAAATTTTACTAATGACTAGCTAACCTACTAAGACTCTAAGCCCCCTTATTTATACAAATGTAGTCCTCCAACAGTCCTCCTAAAATCAAGGAACTCAGCCTCCTAGAATTGGAGATAAACAACAGTCCTTCTTTACTTGCTCGGCTGCCCCTTGGAATGTGGACCTTTGTGCTCCGAGTTGCTGATGGAGGAATCAAGGAAAGGGGTCATAAATGAAGGAGACACCCCTACAAATCCTCTTCCCTATTTTCCTCGAGTTTTGGCTGCCATTTGCTCATAAATCCCTTGACTTTGTCCAAAATTGACCAAAAAGTCTGCATAAAGCACACATTAGACTACATGGCAAAATGACTAACCCAATTCACTCTATTAGCACAAATATACTTGCACAATACTTGCTAAGGTTTTGCAAATGGGGTAGCAAGCTAAGTGGGCTTGATTGTGGCGAAAACTCCACAGTTAAGCGCGCTTGAGCCAGAGGAGATCTGGGATGGGTGACCTCCCGGGAAGTCCTGGTTACCGGGTGAAAGCCCCGGAAGTGACGATTGATGCTATGTGATTCATTTCACTAGTTTCAATCCCACTTCTTCACCCCTGTGAGCATCACCCGATGCAATGAGTGCTAAGTGAACAATTCAAAAATCATGAGAAATTAGTCAGTTACGACTACCTCTCATGGAAATGGTCATACGTTAATGACTTACTTAACGCAGTTGAATCCCAAAAACGATATCTAGCACAAATATATTCAAAAACATGCAATAAACTAATGAGAATGGTGGATTAAGTCAAAATAAGAGGCAAAATGAGCCCATATAATTACCAATTTCTGGGGCTCATCATCACGCCCCTACTGAATGGGTTGCTCATCCTCTGAGCATCTAATCTAACTCTTCATCCTTGATGGCTTTGACAGATTCCCTGACATCCCATGCTTTTGAAGTAATATCTTCCTCTTTATCATGGAAACCTACCTTTCTATCCACCTCTTCCCACTGTTTTTGTTCATCCTCCTCTTTTACTCCTTCCAGTAATCCTAACAGCAGTGGAGGAGTGAATTTGAGGCCAATCCAATTGGCCTTCAAACTTTGCATTGAGTGCTTATACAGGGGCACTCTTCTCATGGCTTCCCTCATCTTATTTGGGGAGTGATACTCCCTATCCGTATTCTATGTGGCAACGTGTTCCACCTTCTCATGTAGGCATGAACGCAGTCATCTCCAAACAATCTCTCCATGTCCTAGAAATGAGCAATAGCATGGGCCTGCTTATCAACATAGTCTGGGACAACTTGAGGATTAGCTGCAAGGTGTTGGTGGGCATAGATGAGAGCCATGGGTTCTGTTGGTTGAATTCTAATTATCAGGGGTTCATTCATCTCTTTTGCCATCATTTTCTGGATTTCCACTGCCCTTTTCTCTGCATGGCTCATCCAAGATGCCATGGCCATCAGCTTCAAGTCTCCCAATGCAGCATTTGGATCCCATAAGTTCATGTCAGTAAGTTCCATGTTGTGCAAGTAAAACTCTACTAGCTTCACTTTCTCCTCAACTGAACTGTGATCGAATAGATGCAAGAATTGGACATAATCCTGAAAAGGTATTGTGCCCCGTTGGGCCAGTGTCTTGATCTAAAATTGGAGCCACTGATCCTTGAGGTACACTGCATATGATTTGGCTGGCTGCCTGCACTGTAATGCCTTCATAGCCTAGCTGGCCATGCAGGCTAACTGGGATTCCTTTTCCTGTAGCTTCCTTCTCAAAATAAACACCTCATTTTCTGCCTTGGATTCTTTTTCCTGTTGCTATCTTATCAATGCCTCACTATCTGTTTGGGGTTCCTCTTCCTGTTACTGTCTTTTCAAGATTGACAGCTCATTTTCTCCTTGAGGTCCCCTTTCTTGCAGCTGCTTCTTCACCATTTCATTTTTTGCCTCTAATTGAGCTCTTCTGATGCTTTTTGTATGCCTAACCATGCTCAATTCTTTGCCCATCTCCCTCAATTTGTTTTCCATGTGCCCAATGTCTTCAACCCCTTTTGATTTTGCAATCTGCATCCATGTATGGGTCCTGACTCTTTCCTTTTCTAGCTCGAAGAAAAGAGGGACTGCAAACTTTTGTGGGATGATCTTCCCACCTTCCAGAAGGTTGTAGTAGGAGCCTAAGTTAGGCTGAGGTCCAAGCTCTGGTATCTCTTTTGCCTTGTCTTCATCTTTGGTCTGTTCTTCTGCCTTCTTTTCAAGTTTTTTAATTTCTCGGAGCTTTGCCAATGTCTCCTGTAGAGAGGTCTGCGCCTCCTGTAGGACTATTTTAGAGTCCATTAGTTTGATCCTTTCTTTCCAAGTAGAGGTCTTAGGACTTCCTCTTTTGTAAGTGATGGGGGTTTTGGAGGGAGATTCCTCCCTTGTTGTAGTAGGGACATCCTCAATGATGATGGGCTCCTTTGAAGGTGGTTGAGGCTTTCCCATCTTGATTCTGGTGCTCTTTCGAGCCTTGAAGTACATAGATGGTTGTCTCTTCCTTTTCCCTTTGGGCTTGGCTAGAGTACTAAGTGCAGCAAGAACAGCTGTTGCCTCTCTTGCTAGTGTCTCAGGAGACACTTCTTCTTGCTGTGCTTCTTCTTCTTCATCTGTTGTTTTGCCTGTTTTTGCTGGTTTTGTGTCTGCTGTCTCTGATTTTGTTTTCTCCTCTACTTGTTTAGTTTCTGCCTTTCCTATGGCAGCCTTTTTCTGAGCTATCTTAGGCTTCTTCTTTTCAGTTCTTGTCCTCTTCTTTTTCTCTGTTGTGGTTTTCCCTTTTTCTGCTTTTGACTCTGTCTTCTTCTCTGCTTTAGGATTATCTTTGGTGCTGTCATGTTGCTTCTCTCCTCTCTATTTTTCTTCTTTTTCTGTGTGGGGTTCCTCTTCTTCCAATTGAGTGTTCTATTCTTCTTTAGGGATTTCCTTCTCAGCTTCCCCTTTTTGTTCCTCCTCTTCACTTCCAGATGGACTAAGATCATCAATGAGAGTTTTTATATCATCCTCTTTAGTCATGTTCCTGAAAATCTCCCAGGCTATGGGGATTGTGTAAGTTTGGAGGGCATCCTCCACCAGCAATTTAATGAGCCCATGGTGAGCCAATTGGTCTGGAACCCCTGCCTTCAGTTTGGTGCTAGACTCTATTAAGGATTGGAGGAGAAAATATGGAATATTGAGTTTCTTGGATGTAGGAAGGTCCATGCCATATCTCAGTTCATGTAACAGTCTAAAATGATACCCATAAACTATGTTGTATCTTCCTTCACAAGAGATATACTTCATGATCTGATAGTTGACCTCACCCCATGGATAAGGTATACTTGTCCTCCTGATACCATTTTTATCCTCCACAGGATGTTCATCAGGCTGGAAAAAGGTCTTCTTGGCCACTTCGCCCAGTGGCTTTTCTTCTTTGCTCCATGGTAGTCCAAGTGGGAGACTTGTAATCCTGCTGATGAATTCCAGTGTAAGTTCTATGGTTAGACCCCTGAAACTAACGGTGGCATGGATTTTTGAATGAGGTGTTAAAGACAATAAAAATTCCTCGGTGACTTCCTCATCATACCCATGATATTTTTCAAAGAAAGGCATCCAATTTTCCCTGGTAAAGAGGGCTACCACTTCTAGATGTTCATGCAACTTAGTTGAATTCAGAGGTTCCTTCCTCATAAAACCCCCTATCATGATGTTCAGAGGCTGCTGGAATGTTTCAGGTGAGGAGGAAGGCAACAAATTTAAAACCCGAAAACATAGGAACAACTAAGGTTCTCTTTCTGGAACCAGAGAGAGAATTTTTCATGTTCTTTCTTTTCAACAAAAGAAAATTGAAATTTTCCTTCCCTTCAAACTTTGTTCTCAAACTTAATTTACTTCTCGGGCTGTTTGAGGGAAACAATATCTTAAAAAAAAATAGAGAGTATACAGAATAGTGTTCTTTTTCTTTCACAAAATAAGAAGACTACCCAATGCAAATTCACTACTTAATTTTCTAGAGTTGCATCATCTCTTTCAATAGGAGAATACCACAGGGGAGAAAGAGACAGAATTTCAGTGCAGAGAGTAAATGAAGAAACTGTGTATATTTCTAAAAAACACAGGCAGACTTCTATTCTCACTTTTCCTTTCTTTTCAACTCAATACTTTTCTTCAAATTCCACCACCTTTTGTAGATATATGAAATGCCGAGTGGGTTTTACTGAGCCTACCTTTTCGAGCTCGAATTTGGCAAAAAATCCGGGATTTCCCTAGGAGAAACTACTCACTGGCCCTCCTGTAGAAGGGCTCCTGTAGGATTGTGTTTCTGCTCCTGTAGAGTGCGATAATGCTCCTGTAGAGCCCAATAAGCAGAAGGGTTTTGAAACTGATAGAGGGTGACTGTTTTGAGGCTCTAGAGGTGGTAGGTAGGTTGTTGTAGTCAAGAGCACGATGATGCAAATGAAAACAAAGGTGATGAAGGCGTCGCCTGCAACGTACTTAAGCTTACGGGAGAGAGTTGCGGTGATGAGATGAGGTGGCAAGAAGGGTACGTTACCCTCATCCAGACCGTTAGTCCCTACTTCAGTGCCATTATGAAACTTAATGTCACCTACCCACAACCATTTCCATCGTTCGCGTTTAGATGCTGCCATTACCTGTTTTGAGTTTTTCCCGAGTTGACTGAACACACATGCCGATTGCACCCACAGAGTTTCATTTCAACTGGACGAGGCACTGCTTGAACTGGACGAGGGTGGATAGTTAGTTGGCCATCGATCTCATTTAATCGCAACAATCTCACTTGTCCATGCAGTTTCTAAATTATACTCATGCAACAGAGGAATGGGTTTAGTCACTTACTTGTTAGTCGCTACCGTGTTGTTGCATGCTCAGACTTTGGCATTCTGTTCATGGATTATTGTTGCTGGCACCCATGGCTTCTGAATTGGTGGCTTGGCTACCTCATGCTAGTGATCTTTAATCAGGACCGGCTCCCTGCGTGTTTTATACACCTGTGGCTGCACTGACCCTACCTCTGGAGCTCGAGTTTTAAGGGGATTAGCTGTTACAGGAATCCTGCAGGATTTCCTGTAACTGATTCTACCTCTAAAAGTTTTGGCTGAGGCTTGAGTAGGGACTAGAGAGATAGCTAAGGAAGGTTCTATCGGTCAAGGAAAAATAGCTGGTATGCACTAGGTATGAAATAAGTTAAGAGTGTTGCTTGTTTATTCTTCATTTTTTTTTAAAACAAAAGAAACAGGATTTCCGTGTTTTCTGTGCAGGGAAGAAAGAAGCGAGTGGAAATGCAGTGGTGCAAGTATGGAATGGAGAGTTATGAGGATGAATGGTGGTAGGGAGGTCCACAGATCTTCTGGAAAAGTTTCTAGCCCTCTGATCCTTTTCTGGACTTGATTTCAAGCTCTCTGTGATTTCTACAGGAGCCTCCTGTAGAATGCACAGAGCCTCCTGTAGGATGCATAATTTTCCAGAACAAGTGAGACCAGGGACCGGAAAAAGACAATGGCGATGAAGAAATGATCTATCAGAAGTGTATTCAGCTTGGCCATGTCCCTTTTTCTTCTGTGGCCCTCCTGCAATCTGCAATGCATTCAAAAGAAGTTAATTTTTCTGTTCCTGTTTTTTCTTTTTCTCTGTTTTCTTTTTTCTCTCTCTTTTTTTTTTTTGAGACAGTTGGGGCGCCTTGAGGAGGTTTTCACCCTCATTTCCTGCCCTGGGTGCCTCCAAGGGGAGGTTTTCACCCAGGGATATTTTATTCTTCTCATTTTTCTTTTCTATATTTTTTTGTGTTTAGGATGTGGGTGGAGTGGAGGCAGAGACCTACTCCACTACCAACACTGTTTTACTCAGATTCTCAAATTCTTGCTTGGAGAGGGGCTTCTTGTAGATTTTCAATCTATGCCCATTGACAAGCATGGTGATGGCTTCTTCATCGATGGTCCTGATAAGAACTAAACCATTGTCATTGCACCTTTCTACTATGTACGGTCCTAGCCATCTTGTCCTCAGTTTGCCCTTGAAATATTTATACCTTGAATCATACAACAACACCCAATCTCCTTCGTGGAATTGTTTCTCTTTGAGGTGTCTGTCATGCCATGTTTTCCTTTGAAGCTGGACTACCTCTAAGTAGAGAAGGGCCTGCAATCTTTGTTTATCCAATCCATTTAGCTGAAGTAACCTTTCCTTTTGTGCATGGCTGAGATCTAGGTCTAGCTGAGTTGCCATCCTTAGTGTGTTATATTCAAATTCTATTGACAACAAAGCCTTCTTCCCATAGACCGGATCATAGGGTGTGAATCATGTGGTGGTCTTCCAAGTGGTGTTATAGGCCCAGGTGGCCTCAACCAATCGATCTACCCAATATTTTTTGCTGCTACTCACTACCTTGATCAAAATTCCTTCCAAAGCTCTGTTAGTGACTTCCACTTGTCCATTTTCTTGCGGATGATAAGGGGTGGAAGTTTTGTGCTTAATTTTGTGATGTGTGAGCAAGTCTTAAATCAGATTGGAGGTAAACTAACTCCCTTGATCTGTGACTAATTCTCTTGGATATCCAAACTTGTAGAATATATTCTCTCTCCAAAACTCAGCTACTTTTTCTTCTGTTGCTGCCTTGATCACCTTTGTTTCTGTCCATTTTGTCAAATAATCAGTGCACATGATGATGTAAGATTTCTTCTTTGAAGGAAGGTTGACAGGACCCACAAAGTCCATTCCCCACTTCTCAAATGGCTCGAAAGTCACTTGAGGTTACGGGGGCATGTCATCCCTTGGAGTAGGTTCCCCCTTTGACATTGGTCACATTGGCTGATATATCTCCTTACATCTTGACGAAGAGTGGGCCAATAGTAACCTGCTTGCAGGATCTTGAAGGCAGTCCTTTTTGCTGCAAAATGGCCCCCACAGGGCCCATCATGGCAGGTTAGGAGAACGTCAAAAACTTCCTCCTCCCTGACACATCACCTCAAAATCTGATCTGGGCCAATTTTGAAGAAATTGACCCCAATCCAGGTGAATGGGGTACTTTTCCTCGCGATCTTTCTCTTCTCTTTTGAGGACAAGTGTGGCGGGAACTATGCTGAAACCAATTCATTTTCTCTATCAGCAAACCATGGGGAGAGTACTGAGATAGAAAATAGGTGTTCATCTAGCATTTGATTGTCCACCATTCCTTCTTCACCCGCAGGTAGATCTATTCTAGACAGAAAATCAGCAACAACATTTTCTTTACCCAGCTTATCAACAATTGTTAAACCAAATTGCTGCAATAAAAGAAACCATCTAATAATGCGAGCATTTACATCTTGTTTGTTCATTAAATACCTAATTGCAACATGATTAGTGTGTACAAATGTTTGATAGCTAGTGATGTAGTGTCTGAACTTATTTAGGGAATGGACTACAACTAGGAGCTCCTTTTTGGTTACAGTGTAGTTTAATTCTGCCTTCGACAAGTTTTTACTTACAAAATATATGGAATAAGGCAGCTTCTCATTGATTTGCCCTAAGGCTGCTCCTATCGCTTTGTTCGAAGCATCTATATGAATGTGGAAAGGTAGGGTCCAGTTTGGACCTCTCAAAATTGGAGCAGTCACCAGTTTACTTTTCCAGGTATCCAGAGCCTCTTGACAGTTGCCAGTCCATATGAACTCAACATCTTTTCCCGAAAGACCAAACAATGGAGAGGCTAGCTTACTAAAATCATTAATCAATCTTCTATAATACCCTGCTAAACCTAGGAAACTTTGAACATCTCTTACCTTTTGAGGAGGTGGGACCCTTTGGATGATGGCAATTTTGTTGGGGTCCACCTGTAATCCTTGCTGAGAGATTGCATGACCTAGCACCATCCCCTCAGTCATCAGGAATTCACATTTTTCAGGACTGAGGGACAGGTTCATTTCAATACACTTGTCCAAAACTTTTCCTAGGTTAGACAAAGCTTCCCGGAAGTTAGAACCATAATGGGTAAAGTCATCCATATAGATTTCCACTGCATCATGAACCAGTTCAGCAAATATACTCAATACTGCTCTCTAGAAAGTGGCGGGAGCATTGCACAATCCGAAAGGAAAGACTCAGTATGCAAAGGTACCCCAAGGACAAGTGAAAGTGGTCTTATCTTGGTCTTCCGGGCTGATTTGGATTTGGTTGTACCCACTAAACCCATCTAGGAAGGAGAAAAACTTCTTCCTTGCCAGGCCATCTAACACTTGATCTATGAAAGGCAAAGGAAAATGGTCTTTCTTGGTGGCCTTTTTTAGTTCCTTATAATCGACACATATTCTCCACTTCCCATTTTTCTTTGGCACTAGCACCAGAGGAGAGACCCATTCGCTGTCAGAGATAGGGTAGATGAATCCCGCGTCGAGTAACTTTTGCAGTTCTTCTTTGACAATGTCCTTAAGGGCTGGATTCATCCTCCTCTGAGGCTGCCTGACTAGTTTGCAATCTTCCTTAATGTAAATGTGATGAGTACAGATTGAAGGGTGCACTCGCTTCATCTCCTTATAGCTCCAAGCAAAAGCATCCAAGTGTTTTCTTAATAAGCTACACAGTTCTTTCTCCTGAGAGGTGGATAGGGATGAGTTGATCTTCAAGGTTCCTTTTGGGTTGAATTCCACATTCTTAACTCGGAGAGAGGTCGGGTCAGCCACACATAGATCAACTAAAGGATTGGCTTGGGTTTCTTCCACCAACTCTTCTAATGGCAACACATTGGGGGGTGGATTCTGAATCAAGTTTTCAATAAGATCATCCTCGGTTTGTGTGCCCCCCCCCATGGTAGCTTCCACTGCACATAGTGGCATGGAATAGAATTCATCCTCGTCTTCCTCCTCCAACCAGAGAGGTAAATCATGGTCTAACAAAGGTTGGGCAGGAGGATATAGGCCTAGCTATTTGGACATATGCCCATTCTTTATTGTCATGTTCCCAGCTCGACAACTGATCTAGGCATCTGCAGTAGCCAACCAGGGTCTTCCCAGGATGAGAGGATACCCAGTGAGCTTTGCCTTTGGTTGGAGAACCAGGAAATCAGCAGGGTACTCCCAAGAATCGATGGAGACCATTACATCTTCCACAATCCCTTCAGGGGTCACGGTGGAGCAGTCCACTAACTATAGTACTCTTGTGGTCTTTCTCAGGGAGCCTTGAAGGTTGAGCTTGAGCATAGTATCCTTGGTCATCACATTAATGGCAGCCCCTAGATCATGGCGGATTATGGTGCCATTGATGTGGACATCGACTATAGGGCTTCCAGGGTCTAGATATTTCAGATAAATTACCTGCCCCAACATCAGGTCAGATAGTTGTCCTATGACATTGATAGTTAGAGCATCTCTCCTATGCCTGCCTAGGTGCCTAAAGCACTTCTCCTTGATCATCTTGTTGTATATAGGCACATCCTTTATGGATTGGAGAAGTGGTATCTTTACACATAATTGTTTCAATTCTCCCAAAAGTTCAGTTTCTTCGAGGGTAGGCTGTGTTGTTCCAGTTAATCTCTTAGGAAAGGGTGGAATGGCTTTTGGTTCACTTTCCTCTCTTTTTTCCTCATCCTCCTTAGGGGGAGGCTGGTTATCTGGGAAAACCTTCCCAGATCGTAGGTTAATCTCCTGAATCTCCACAACATAGGTCGGGCATGATTTTTCCCCACTATATACCTACTAGGCCTGTCTACTATTCGGGTTCGGGTTTAGTTGAGCAGGAGGCAATGATTGAGGTTGAGCAGGTGGTGGAAGCAAAAGAGCAGGAGGAGAGTTGTATTGGGGCCTCCACCCCTGATGAGGTGCATTCCTCTGAGGCTGTGGCTGAGCATAAGAGTGAAATGAATGAGCAGCTCGCTGAGCATGGTATTGAGATGGATATGACCAAGGAGGGGGTGTGGACCAGGAAGGATGAGTAGGGGGACCCCAAGAAGGCATGGAAGTGGCTTGATTGGGGTTGTAATATGTCTGCAATGTCCCTTGCATTCCCAGCTGGTAAGGTTTGGGCCCATGTGGCCTCCTTTGGTTCATGAAATAGAGTGGTTCACTGGCTCCTTCGCCCCCCTGGTATGCAGCTTTAAGTCCGGGCAAGGAAGGGCACTGATTCGTAGAATGGTCTTCTTCATAGACTTAACACAATTCTATAGAGTTCAATGGACATTCGTTCCTAGGATGCCTTCTGGTGCACCTAGGACAAAAGATGGCCAAGGCCCTCTTTGCTTCCTCTTCTTTTCTTTTGATATGCAAGGTATCCATTTGCATGGCAAGAGTCTGCCTCATCTCGATCTTGAAATCTTCTAGCAGATTTTCAAATTCACCTCGAAGGGATGAACTGGATGAGGATATACTAGCTAAGGGTTGACTTCCCCTACCTCTCTTTCTGGCTACCCTAGAATGGTTTCTAAACATAGTCTTTATGTCTTCATAAGGTAGTTGGTAGATGTCCCCCCCAGCCAACAAATGGAGGGTATCTAGAAGGTCTTTCGGGACCCCTCTGAGCAAGACTAACTTCAGATATTTGGGGTAAAGTGTGCACCTGGCCCTTTTATAACTGAGTTGAAACCTCTCTTCATAATCTTCCAAGGATTCATCACTTCCCATGGTCATTCAGAAGATTTCTTCCTTGGTATCCTTTGACCTACAATAGTCTCGATATTTGTTGTTAAAGGCTTGCTGCATCTGAGCCCAAGTTGTGATGTTGTTGCCAGGTAACCCCATGAGCTAGTGCAATGCTGCATCCTTGAGGGTAGAACGAAACAGCTTCAACTTCTGCTCATCTTCTGCATAGTCATAGGTTCGACAGATAACAACAAATTCAAACAAAAAGGTATCAGGATCTTCAGTAGTCAACCCATGGAAGTGAGGTAAGGCTGAGGGACTTATGTTTTTCATTTTAGTGTCCCCATTGGTCTCTCAGATAGGAAAGGTACCTTCTACTCTTTCCCCATTCCCTCTAATGTTTCTGTTTTCAGCAATGGTCTCAGGAGGGATGGTTTCTTACTCTTCTTCTGCTATAGGATCTTCGTATATCTCTAGTGGTTCACCTATAGGTTTTTCTGGATCACTGCCATCTAAGAAGAGAGAAGGGTGACTGTGTGATGTGGTGGGGGTGTTGGGTAGGAATTTTCCTGAGTTATCTTTGTTCCTACGAGGCATGAAAGGAAATCTCCTTTTGGGTGATTTTTGTTTTTTGTTTTTTGTTTTTTTTTTGCTTTTCTGCTTGTACCTGCAAAATTGAAATGAATTGAACAACAAATTGCAACTAATTGAAATGAACTTTCTGAAATGAAACTATAGAATTGAAATGAAAGCAAGGAAATGACTAATCTACTTTGCTGGAATGGAAATTACAGAATTGAAATGAAAGCAGGAAATGACTAATCTACTTTGCTGGAATGGAAGTTGTAGAATTGAAATGAAAGCAGGAAATGTCTAATCTACTTTGCTGAAATGGAATTGTAGAATTGAAATAAAAGCAGGAAATGTCTAATCTACTTTGTTGAAATGGAAATTGCAGAATTGAAATGAAAGCATGAAATGAAATGAAACAACTACTCTACTTTTGCTGAAATAAACTACTTAGCAGAATGTTGCAGTAGAAAATAGCTAGAAAATAGAAGAAAAGCAGTAATCACAAAATACTCTGATGCTTCCCTGGTAATGGCACCAAAAAGTGGTGAGCACCAATATTGCAGCAATAATGCTACAACTCTTGGGGCTTCCTACTTTACTTTTATCAACCCGGTAGTTTGTAACAAACTTGGAAACGACGGTGCTGTATGCGCAAGTACTAGCTCTTACTACAGGCTGTCACTTGGTCAGTTGGTGCAAGATCACTAGGAGCTTAAGCCAAATTATATGGATTCTCAAAAGAATATTTTAACTGTGATGAAAGAAAGCTAACTCTACAGAGGCTATTCTATTTGCAGAAAGAGAAGGAAAACTGAAATGTAACACAAACCCTAGCAAACCCTAGCAAACCTTAATTTACCCACTAACCCTACTTTTGCAGGAAAAGAGATGAAAATGGATGAAATGAGTGCCATTAACTACCAAAAAGATAAATTGTGTTTATTCAAGCTACTTTAGAAGAAAACATCTTTTTGTGCTTTTGGGTGTTTTTATGTGAAATTATTATGCTTGTGATTTATCAGGTTGTGATTGTGCAGAGGTTTGGTGGCGAAGGAAGATGGATTTTACTTTTGTAGATGTGGAGGAAGGTGTGGAGAGGTCCTACGAAGCCCCTAGTACCCTATAGAAGACTTCCATTGCAATCAGATTTCGAAAAACCACCTACAGGGGATTCTGCAGGAGGCTGCATGGGATCTACAGGAGGAGGCATAGAGCTATTTTTGGAGGTTTTGAAGGTGGAAAAATGATGGAAAAGGGTAACTAAAGGCTAGATGAAGGTGTTGAGGTGTCTGGAGCTTGTCAAGGAAGATCAAGAAAGAACATGATGGTTGTATTTGTTCAAATGGCAGGAGGGAAGCTTATGGAGAAAAATATAGAAAATAGGGCAGATTGGAAAAATGTTGGGGAATGACTTGGGAAATCTGTGGGAAGTGAGTCGGTTCTAGCTGATTTATGGATGTATGATGATCTAAGGTGTCCTGAAAGAGATTCGCACATCTACTTACAAAAAATGATCAAAGAAAGGACTAACTATACCATGAAAACAGAAATTTCCCTAGCTTGACCTAATTTTTGACCTACAAACAAAAAATGCTGAACAGTAACCTTTGAATAGAAAAGCATGCAAAGAGATATATTGTAAAATAATAGGAAATGATCTATGCAATTGAATCTAAATCAATATATCAATCTTTCCAAATCAAGTCATCACATTAGAAATTGCATGGAAGAGCAAACTGTGTTTTTGGTGGCAGCAGTAGTGCCTTGACCTCAAATCATAGTCCCAGAAAGGGAGAAAAGAGATCAGGGCTTGTTGTTGGATTTTTTGAATCTTATTCTGTCACTGCATTAACCTACTTGAGCAACTGAAACAAAAACAACTATGCAAACCATCAAAAGCAACCTAATCTAAACAAAGCAAAATGAATCTATGTAATAGAAATTAACTCATGAACTGAAGCAAAAACATATAAGTACGAAGCAAGTGGTGCTGGGAAGCTCAGGTTGGGCCCTAACCCAAGAGCTTCAACCCTCTGAAAGAGATCAGTGCTGGCTCAAAAACTGTTTCATCTCCATTATCAAAAATAGAAGTCATATTACATCAACTTTTCTAAAAAAGGAGCTCAAAAAGGAGCTGAACAAGTGCTGCACAAAAGTGAAAAAATTATACTAATGACTGGCTAACCTACTGAGTCTCTAAGCCCCTTTATTTATACAAATGGAGTCGTCCAACAGTCCTCCTAAAATCAAGGAACTCGGCTTCCTAGAACTGGAGATAGAGAGCAGTCCTTCTTTACTTGCTCGGTTGCCCCTTGGAATGTGGACCTTTGTGCTCCGAGTTGCTGATGGAGGATTCGAGGAAAGGGGTCATAAATGAAGGAGACATCCCCCTACAAATCCTCTTCCCTATTTTCCTCGAGTTTTGGCTGCCATTTGCTCATAAATCCCTTGACTTTGTCCAAAATTGACCAAAAAATATGCATAAAGCACACATTAGACTACATGGCAAAATGACTAACCCAATTCACTCTATTAGCATAAATATATTCAAAAACATGCAATAAAATAATGAGAATGGTGGATTAAGTCAAAATAAGAGGCAAAATGAGAGCATATAATTACCCATTTCTGGGGCTCATCAGTTGGATTAAGAGACAGATCGATGGTGGAGATTGGAGCGCATAAAGTAGGTGGAAGAATTGACGCGCAATCGTCATTGGATAAACTAATGAATCAGACGGTGATTGGTAAAGTTTGTTGTGGATCAGACAATAAGGAAATTATGCATGAAGAAAGTGCTGAAGGAGATTTCAATGAAAAAAAATAGAAACCGATGAGGGTGAGGGTGGACCGAGAGTGATGGAAAAAGACGATAGTGAAACAAAACAAGTAACTGCATCAAACAAAAAACTCCAAAGCTCATGTGAGAACTAGAAACCTGTGTTTTTGGGGTTGCTAAAGGGTCACTTCCTCAAGTCATGGTCCCAGAGGGAGGAGGTGAGGCTGAGACACCTTTGGACAACCTTATGGTGATCTTTTTCTCCTAGCTAACTTGCTAACTGAAAGAAGGCACAAATGGAAGTAAACTAAAGCACAACTGATCTACTCTACACTACTATAATGGGAATATCACTACTTAATCAAATGAATAATTAAACCATGAATCATCTACTCTATACTGTTGTAATGGAAATGCAGCTACTTAAGAAAATGAAAAGAAAACTAGGAATCTATGCTAGCATACATGTACAATAAAGAGGAGCTTTGGCTTCCTGGGTTGGGCCCTAACCCAAGAGCTTTATCCCTATGAGTTAACTTAGTACTGGCTCAAAATGAAACTCATTCTTATTATCAAAACCATGGATTACATAACAAACTATCACAATTCTTGCAACTCAAAAATAAAGTAGATTTTTACAATAAAAAATATGAATCCTACTGAGGTCCTAAGCCTCTCTACTTATACATCTAAAGTCTCCAATGACTTCCTTAAAATTCAGGAGGCTCAACTCCCAACTCAAGATAAACTGGTTTTTGTCACTTTCACTTGCTCGGTTGCCTTCTAGTCCTCATGATTTGGTTGTTTGCACTCTGAGCTAATGGAGGTATATTCGAATGGAGGGGTAGTCAATGAGGAGGATTTACCTCCTATAATTCCTCTCCCTTGTCCCATTCGAGTTTTTACCAAGGTCTTTGCCACAGTTCCTTGCTTTTATCCTTTATTCCTATATTTTTCCTTTCTTTTATCCTTTATTCCTGCATTACATGCACATTAGACCACAAAGAAAAATATCCAACTCTAACGCATCTCATAAACAAAATATAATCAAAAGTATGCAATAAGTTGTGAGAATAGTTGGTTTGACTAAGCTAGGAGGTGAATTAAGGCCAATTAAGACCCATATAATTACCTAATGATGAGGCTCATCATCACCCCCCTACTGAATGCGTTGCTCATCCTCTCTTAGTCAATGTCCATATCCTTCATCTAGTAGCCTCTCTGACATCCCATCACAACTTCTAGCATCCCTGAGTTTTAGGCCTATCCAATTGACCTTCAACCTTTGCGTTGATTTCTTATACTCCTATTGATCAACCTATTATCTGATCTTCTGTTCCATCTCCTTTACATGTATATTATCATGATATCTAGGTTCCAGCTGAGGATCATTTGCTGATTCATGGGATTTGATTGTTCTACTTTGATGAAAAAAGGTTCATTTTGCTCTCTGTCCAATATTCTTTTCATCTTTGCAGCCCTTGACTTCTCAATCGATGATGCCAAAGCCATTAATTGTAGATCTCCTAGATTTTCATTAGGATCCCAAATATTCATGTCTACGAGGGTCATGTTGCACAAGTAAAACTAAGCCATTTTGACCCTATCCTCTAGTGCACTTTGATGACAAAGATCAATAAACTGCGTGCAGTCTTGAAATGGCATGGTGCCCCTTTGTGCTAGTGTTTTAATTAGAAATTGTAGCCATTGTTCTCTGAGGTAAAGAGCATAGGATTTAGCTCTCATCCTACACTGGATGACCTCCAAGGAGAGGCTGGCCATATATGCTAGTTGGTTTTCCTTTTCCTGCAGCTGTCCTCTAAGCCATGCATTTTCCCTTTCAAGTTGATCTCTCATTATTTCTTCTTTGTCCCTTGGTGTAGGGGAATCTTGATCCAGGTGGATGTTGGTGGCCACCCACCTATCCCATTTGGACCCCCACAACTGTCTCTTTCAGTTTTTCAGTTTCCTTAATTATAGCGCAGTTTACTATTTTTAGCAGTTTTTCGGGTCCTAAACTTTCGGAGCCGTTTTGAGGCCCTAAACGACGTTTTTTGGGAAATCTACCTCTGTGATATTTTGGGTAAAAAATCGTCTTTTCCGTCATAGTCCTCGGAGAGATCTTTCCAACGGGCTATCATGCGCATCAAACGGAGATCATATGCCAAAGTTACGACCCCGGGAAGTTGATGTACCAATTTACCCAAACGGGGCCCATAGTTTCATCTTCTAGGGTTAGGTTTTGGAATGTTAAGGGTTTTCCATTGTTTCTCAATAATAAATAGGCCTTTGAGCCTCATTGTAAAGACAGTTCGAAACAGTTCAGAGGCATGTAGCCGACACATCTCTTCTCAGAGATAAGCTACCATCGCCCTAGCTGGGTTATTTCTATTTGTAAGCATATTTCAGTATTCTCCATTAATGAAATGAAGTATTATTTCCACTGCATCTCTGTTTTTATGGTTATCGCATCTTTGTATTTACGGTTATCTCTGTAATCTATTGCATTCCTGCTTAAATCCGGATCAAATCTTTAATATCAATAGGGATTTTTGTTGATATTTGTGGCTTCCCTTGTTTGATTCTTGTGCTTTTTCTTGTTCTAAAATATAGAGGGGTTTGCCTTCTTATTTTCTCTTTTGCTTGACCGGTGTGCTGAGAGCAGTGATGGAAGCTGATGCCTCCCCCTCAGGAACCTTTGGAGACACCCTAGGTGACTCCTTCTTTTGTTCTTCCCCTTCTGTGCCAATACCTTCTTCCTCTTTGTTTTTCTTATCTTCTTTCTTTTGTGTGTTCTTTCTCATCTCTATCAGTTTCTTCCTTCATTTCCTCCTTCGTTTTAGCATCCTCCTCCTTGTGTTCTCTTTCATCATGTTCCTCTGTATTAATTTCTTCTTCATCCATCTCATCCCCATCTAGCTCTGTATCTTATTTTTCTTGTTTTGCCTCCTCCTCACTGACAGCAGGACTAACATCACAGGTGAGGGTTTTGATTTCATCCTCTGCTGGTAAGTTTCTGAAGACTGACCATGTTATAGGGAACCTGAGGGTTTGGAGGGAATCCTTAATGAGGATCCTAATCAAACCATGGTGAGCAAACTGTTGGGAATTCCCTTCCTTTACTTTTCTGCTGGAGTCTAGGAGTGATTTCATTAAGAAAGAGGGTATGCTGAGTCTTTGGTGAACTGGTGTTTCTACCCCTACCCCAAGTCTTAATTATTCAAGCATTCTAAAATGGTTGCCATAACAACATTGTATCTATGGAATGACAGATGAGGTGACAGGGTATGGTGAATGAGGTGGATGATAATGAATGAGGGTGGTGGATGATGTGGAGGAGATGAGATGGAGTGGAGTGATGGTGGTGGCCTGCTGCAGTGGTAGGGAGTGTACAGGATGGTCATCAGGCTTGAACCCCCGCAACAATCTCAGGCCGTAGATCTCGGTCAAACACCATGACATCATGGTCAACTGCAGGGGTTGATCCTAAGTTATAAATCATGCTCGTTGCTCCCCCGTAACGCACTTTATTTGCCTCTCAAACCCACGTTTACTTAAATCTTGTGCTACCGCTTGAACTTTAATATGGGTCGGGGCCCCACCTTACGTCACTGTTTTCGGACTCTTGCATTCTCTTTTGACTTATTAAAGAATTTTCTTTTTGCCACCTTTTCACTTATAAACCAACTACCTCGTACCCTTTACAATTTTTGATCAAATGATGCATATGAGTGAGTGAGCGGGATACTTACCTGTGGTCTCGATGCCACGCTGTAGTTGTCGAAGATCAGAGGTGCTGCTGATGGTCATTCTTCTTCCTCCTCTGCTATCTACTGATGGTTTATTGGCTTTTCCAGGTGTCTGTGATTGAAGATCTGATGTTGATGTTGCTGCTGTGGAGCTCCTGTATCATCCCAGTGAAGACCTGTAGCTGATGATTGATATTCTGTGGGATAGGCTACCACAGGATTTCCTACAGGATGTCCTGTAGCTAATGTCCTATTGCTGGTTGGGGCTATAAGGATGCTACAATGAATGGACAGAGGGAGTAGGAGTGTGTGTGGATGCAGGGATGATGGTAATGGATGAGGTGAGGGGTTATATCATGTCTAGAATGAATTTTGGGGACCTAACCAATCTACCATTCAGGGGATCTTGTAGGTATACAGGGGATCCTATAGAAAACATAATCTTCACCTTAAATTGAAGCAATGAAGTAAAAAACAATGGAATTGATGGAGGGATGCATGGTAAGGAGTGGAGGAGATGAATATATGTGAGGCAGGGTTCCCTTTGGATCTTGTCTTTACTCCTTGATTGTCTTTCTTACCCACCTACAAATAATAATTATGTCTTTTTTTCTCTTTTTTCTTCCTTTTGAAAAACACCTAGGCTGCCTCAGAGAGGTTTTCACCCTAGATGTTTGCCTTGGGCACCTCAAGGAAGGTTTTCACCCAGGGATATTCTTATTCTTTGTTCATTTTTTCTCATCCTTGGGCCGCCTCATGACGTTTTCAACCCAAAGATGGGACTCAGGTGCCTCATGGAGGTTTTCACTTGAATCCTTATTCTTTTTTCTCTTTTTTCAGTGACCTGATGAGGGAGGAGCTGGAACTTGCTCCACCATCATCACTGTCTTATTGATATTGTCAATGAACTCTTTTTTTGATAAACGCCTCTTGTACATTTTCAATCGGTGTCCATTAACAAGCAATGGAATGGATTCTTCATCTATAGTTTTGATTTTCACTGAACCCTTATCATGGCATCTTTCCACCACATAAATTTCGAGCCATCTTGTCCTTAGCTTGCCCTTGAAGTCTTTATACCTAGAATCATATAAAAATTACCAATCTCCCTCTTGAAATTGCTTCTCCTTATTATGTTTGTCATGCCAGATCTTCCTCTAAAGCTGAACTATATCTATATGTAGGAGGGCTGCATTCTAAATTAATCCAAGCCATTCAAATGCAACAATATTTCTTTCTCTGCATGACTAAGATCCAAATCTAGTTGGGCTGCCATCCTCAATGTGTTATATTCAAATTCAATGGATAGCAAATCCTTTTTCCCATAGACCATCTCATAGGGTGTAAATCCAGTGGTGGTCTTCCATGTTGTATTATAGGCCTAGGTGGCCTCAACTAGTCTCTCTACCCAATCCTTCCTGTTGCTGCTCACTACCTTGGTTAAGATGCTCTCCAGTTCCCTATTGGTCACCTCCACTTGCCCATTAGCTTGTGGATGATAAGGAGTGGAGGTCCTATGCTTGATTTTGTGATGAATGAGAAGTTCTTCAATCATGTTGGAGGTAAACTTGCTACCTTGGTCTGCGACTAGCTCTCTAGGGTACCCAAATTTGTAGAATACATTCTCCCTTAGGAACTCAACCACCTTCTCTTTTGTTGCTACCTTAATCACCTTGGTTTCAGTCCACTTAGTCAAATAATCAGTGCACACAATAATGTACTACTTTCTCTTTGAAGGAGGGTTGATAGGCCCAATTAAGTCCATGCCCCACTTGTCAAATGGCTCAAAAGTCACTTGAGGTTTTAGGGGCATTTCATCTCTTGGAGTAGGCTTTCCCATCCTCTAGCACCGATCACACTGACTAATGTACCTTTTCACATCCTGATGAAGAGTAGGCCAATAATAGCTTGCTTGCAACACTTTGAATGTTGTCCTTTTTGCTGCAAAGTGACCTCCACAAGGCCCATCATGACAGGTCAGAAGGATGTCAAAGAATTCCTCTTCCCTTACACACCTTCTCAAGATTTGATCTGGGCCAAGTTTGAATAGATTGCCCCCAATCTAGGTGAAGGGGGTGCTTTTCCTGACTATCTTTCTCTTTTCTTTGGAGGGAAAGTTTGGTGGGAACTGTGTTGATACCAAATAGTTTGCTATATCAACAAAAGATGGGGAGAGAATTGAAATAGCAAACAAATGCTCGTTTGGTCACTGGTCATCCACAATTCCTTCTTCTCTTACAGGAAGATTCATCCTAGATAGAAAGTCTGCAACCAAATTTTCCTTACCAGGCTTATCAACAATAGTTAGATCAAACTATTGTAATAAAAGAAACCATCTTATAATTCTAGCATTCACATCTGGTTTGTTCATTAAATATTTGATTGCAGCATGGTCAATATGCAGAAACATTTGATAGCCTGTAATGTAATGCCTAAATTTGTTTAATGAATGCACAACATCCAAGAGTTCCTTTTCGGTCACAGTATAATTTAGCTCAGCCTTTGGCAGGTTCTTACTAGTAAAATAGATGGCATATGGCAATTTCTCCTCTTCCTAACCCAAGGCTGCTCTTATGCCTTTGTGTGAGGCATCAGCATGAATATGAAAATGGAGGGCCCAGTTTGGGCCTCGAAGAATTGGTGCAGTGCTTAACTTACCTTTTAGAATGTCTAAGGCCTCTTGACAACTCTTTGACCATATAAACTCAAAATCTTTAACCAACAACCCAAACAAAGGAGAGGCCAACTTGCTGAAGTCCTTTATGAACCTTCGGTAGTATCCAGCTAACCCTAAGAAACTCCTGACATCTCTCTGCTTTTGTGGAGGTGGGACTCTTTGGATGATTGTTATTTTGTTTGGGTCCACTTGTAGTCCTTGCTGAGATATTGAATGACCTAGCATAGTCCCTTCAGTCATCAAGAATTCACATTTTTCTAGACTGAGAGACAGATTCATTTCAATGCATTTATGCAATTCTTTGCCTAGGTTAGTTAGAGCTTCTTGAAAATCACATCCATAAGGTGTAAAATCATCCATATAAATTTCCACCGAATCATGTACTAATTCAGCAAAAATACTCAAGACTTCTCTCTGCAAGGTGGCAGGAGCATTGCATAGGCCAAAAGGAAGGACCCTATAGTAAAAATTACCCCAAGGACAGATGAATGTGGTCTTATCCTAGTCTTCTAGGTATATTTGGATTTGGTTGTACCCACTGAATCCATCTAGGAATGAAAAAAACTTCTTCCCTGCCATGCCATTTAGCACTTGGTCAATGAAGGGTAAGGGGAAATGATCTTTCTTTGTGCCTTTGTTCAACTCCTTGTAATCGACACAAATCCTCCACTTACCATTTTTCTTGGGAACTAACATTAAAGGAGAGACCCACTCACTGTCTAAGATATGGTAAATGAATCCTGCATCTAGCAGTTTTTGCAGTTCTTCTTTGACTATGTATTTAAGAGCTGGATTCATCCTCCTTTGTGGTTTCCTGATTGGATTTCAACCTTCTTTGATGTATATGTGGTGAGTACACACTGAGGGGTGTACTCCCCTCATTTCCTTATAACTCCAAGCGAAGGCTTCTAGGTTTTCTCTTAACATGATGCATAACTCTTCCTCTTCAAGAGCAGACAGAGATGGATTAATTTCCAAAGTTTTCTTAGGCCGAATTCTATGGTTTTTACACGGAGTGGGTTGGAATTGGCCAAGCATAAGTCAATTGGATGATTGTTCTGGGTTTCCCTTATCTCTTCTTCTAATGGTAATGAACTAGGAGTTGGACTTTGGAGCAGGTGTTCAATTAAGTCATCCTCATCTTGTTGTCCTCCTCCTATGGTTGCTTCCAAAGCATAAAGTTGGGCAGAATAAACCTCATCTTCTTCCTCCTCCTCCAACGATAAAGGTAAATCATGCTCTAAGGAAAGGTTGAGCGGGAGGGTATAGGACTAACTATTTGGACATATGCCCATTCTTGATTGTCATATTCCCAGCTCTGCAACTAATGTAAGCGTCAATTGTGGCCAACCATGGCCTCCCATTGATGAGAGGGTAACTAGTAAGCTTAGCCTTAGGTTGGAGAACTAGAAAATCTGTAGGGTACTCCCAGGAGTCAATGGAGACCATCACATCCCCCACAATTCCCTCAAGGGTGACTATGGAACAATCTGCAAGTTTCAGAATTTTTGTGGTCTTCCTCAATGACCCTTGGAGGTTGAGCTTGAGCATGGTGACCTTGGTGATCACATTAATGGTAGCCCCAAGATCAATTAGGTTGTGTGGGACAATGGTGCCACTGATGTGCACATCTACTATAGGGCTTCCAGGGTCCAAATATTTTGGACATATTACATGCCCCAACATTAAGTCAGACAGTTTTCCAATGACATTAATGGTAGGGGTATCCCTTTTTATTCTTCTTGGATGCTTGAAGCACTTCTCCTTAATTAACTTACTATAAATGGGAACATCATTGATTGCCTGGAGAAGGGGGATCTTTACACATAGATTTTTCAATTCTCCCAGAAGTTCAACTTCTTCTAGGGTAGGTTGGAGCGGTTGGGCTAATATCTCAGGAAAGGGTGGATTTACTTTAAGGTTGCTTTCCTCTCTTTCTTCCTCAACCTCCCTATGTGGAGAGGGAGGTTGGTTATCAGGGAGAATTCTCCCATATCTTAGGTTGATCTCATGGATTTCTACAGCATAAGCTGGGTATGATGTCTCTCCTCTGTATACTTGTTGAGCCTGCCTATTGTTCGGGTTCGGATTGGGCTGGGCAGGCATCTGGGGTTTCTTGGGTGGAGCAGAGTGCATGAGTTGTGGTTGGGTAGGTGGTGGAGGCAATAGGACTGGAACATTGTTGAATTGGGGCCTCCACCCTCGGAGTGGGGTATTCCACTGATGTTGTGGCTGAAAATAAGGTTGAAATGACTAGCTGGCTGGCTGGGAATGATATTGAGATGCATATGACCAAGGAGGGGGTGTAGACCAGGAAGGATGAGCAGGGGGTCCCCAAGAACGTATTGTTGTGGTTTGGTTGGGGTTGTAATATGCATGGGATGACCATTGCATACCTTGCTGGTATGGTTTAGGCCCAGGAGGCCTCCTTTGGTTGATGTAGCAAAGCTACTCAGTGACCCCTTCATCTCCTTGATATACAGCTTTTAGTCCAGGTAAAGAAGGGCACTTGTCTGTGGAGTGGTTTTCTTCACAGACCGAGCAAATCTCAATACAGTTCAATGGACATTCGTTCCTAGGATGCCTCCTAGTGCATCTAGGACAAAAGATGGCCAAGGCTCTCTCTGCTTCTTCTTGCTTCCTTTTGATGTTCATGGTGTCCAATTGCAAGGCAAGGGTTTGCAACATATTACTTTTGAAATCTTCCAGCATATTTCCAATTTCACCCTTGATGGATGAGTTGGAGGATGATGTACTGGCCATAGGTTGACTACCCCTACCTTTTTTCCTGGCTTCCCTAGAATGGTTTCTAAGGACAGTATTGATATCCTCATAGGGTAATTGGTAGATATCTCCTCCTGCTAACATGTGTAAGGTATCAAGAAGATCTTCCCTAACTCCTCTAAGTAGGACCAGCTTTAGTGACTCAGGGTCAAGTCTGCACCTGGCCCTTTTGTAATTGAGTTAGAATATTTCTTCATAGTCTTCTAGGGATTCATCTTAGCTTATGGTCATCCTAAAAATCTCCTTTAGTATCCTTTGACCTACAACAGTCCCTATATTTGTTGTTAAAATCCTGCTGCATCTGAGCCCAAGTTGTGATGCTATCTCCAGGTAAACCCATGAACTAGCACAATGCTGCATCCTCGAGGGTTGATGGAAACAATTTTAACTTTTTATCATCATTTGTATATTCATAGGTTCGGCATATAACAAAAAACTCAAATAGGAAAGTGTCAGAGTCCTCTGTGGTCAGGCCATGGAAATGAGGTAGAGTAGAGGGGCTTATATTCTTCATCTTAGTGTCCCCATTGGTCTCCTCGATGGGGAAGGCACCCTCAATTCTCTCTCTATTTCCTCTTTCATTTCAGTTTTCAACCATTGGTTCAATAGGAATGGGTTCTTCCTCTTCTTCTTCCCATGTAGGTTCTTCAAATATGTAATGTTGCTCACCTAAAGTTTCTTCTAGTTCACAGTCAACAAAGAAGAGATAAGGTTGACTGTTGGATGCAGTGGGGGTATTTGGCAAGAATTTCCCTAAATTGTCCCTATTCCTACGAGGCATGAAAGGAAATGTTTTTGGGTTGGTTTTTGGAAGTTTTTTTTAGCAGGAAAGTACTTTGTAGAAATGAAATTGGTGATTGAATGAAAACTACTAATAAAAAGACTACTTCTTAAATTGGAGTTCTACTTGCACAATGGAAAGGAAAGCAGATAATGACAAATGAAAGAAAGGAGGCTACTATATTACATTTGCAGAATTAAATTAATGGAAGAAAATTGAGGATAAGAAGTAGAAGAAAAGAAAGTTGGAGACTAGAAATAAAAGAAAGTAGTAATCACATTCTACTTTGACACCTCCCCGGCAATGGCACCAAAAAGTGATGAGCCTAGGTATTGCAACAAGAATGTTGCAACTCCCAGGGCTACCAGCTTTACTTATCAAACTAGGGTTCATACAAACTTGGAGGTGATAGTGCTATATGCACAAGTAAAAGTGAAGGTCCTGCCTATTGTCACTGTTCATCTGGCAAGAGACCCTAGGGGTTCCAAGCCAGACTTCTATAGGGTCAAAATAAGAGCAAATCTATTCTAAGATAGAGCTACTCTACTATAGTAATGAAGAAAACAACATGCAATGCTAACTCACACCATAACCTAATTAACCATCTAAATAGCTATGCTAAGAAGAATTGTTAAATCAACACTAATATAATGCTGCTATCTAAGTTGCAAAAGTAAAGAGCATCAACCCTAAGAATGTATAAACAAGGAAACTAAACTAATCTGGTCGTAGCGTTTAACTAATATGCAGAACAAAGTTTGGGAAGGAGTCAAGCGGAAGACCAGTCAGAGGAAAAAATCGGTGAAAGGAGGATGTAATGAAAGATGAGTGGCAGAGATCTTATCGCAGGAGATTACTTAGATAGATGGGTAAACAGGATTAATGAACAGGATGAGAGGCGAAGATCTTATCGCAGGCGATTTAGTGAATAGATGAACGAACAGGATGAATGACGGAGATCATATTGTAGGTGGTGTAGTGAATAGATGAATGAACAATGTTATCGAACAGAATGAATGGCAGAGATCTTATCACGGGCAGTTTAGTGAATAGATGAACAAACAGGATGAACGGTGGAGATATTATCGGGAAGACTTAAGTTAATAGATGGACGAACATGATTAATTGGAAGATGAGTGGTGGAGATAAAAACATGCGGAATGATGATGCGGGTTTCGTAGGAGGTAAGCATTTTCTCGCGTGCCCTCAAAGCTGTAAGCTGTATTTCTAAATTTCACGTGATTAGCCTAAGTGAGTGACACGTAGCACGATAAAACCACTTTTATTGCGTGCTCTCGGGTGGACAACGGTCATGCAAGAATCCACGCGATATTGTGCGATAGATGTCGGATCAGGCTAGATAGATCGATGGTGGAGATCGCAGTGCATAAAGTATTGAGGTGACGTGATAGCCATTGGATCAAGAGACAGATCAACAGTGGAGATTGGAGCGCATAAAGTAGGTGGAAGACTTCACGCGCGATGGTTGTTGGATAAACTAATGAATCAGACTGTGATTAGTTAGGTTTGTTGTGGATTGGACGGTAAGGAAATTATGCATGAAGAAAGTGCTAAAGGAGATTTCAATGAAAACAACAAAAACCAGTGAGGGTGAGGGTGGACCGAGAGTGATGGAAAAAACCGACAGTGAAACGAAACAAGTAACTGCATCAAAAAACAGACTCCAAAGCTCATTTGAGAACTAGAAACCTGTGTTTTTGGGGTTGCTGAAGGGTATCTTCCTCAAGTCATGGTCCCAAAGGGAGGAGGTGAGGCCAAGACACCTGTGGACAACCTTATGGTGATCTTTTTCTCCTAGCTAACCTGCTAATTGAAAGAAGGCACAAATGGAAGTAAACTAAAGCCCAACAGATCTACTCTACACTACTATAATGGGAATGCCACTACTTAAGCAAATGAACAATTTAGCCATGAATCATATACTGTATACTGCTGTAATGGAAATGCAACTACTTAAGCAAATGAATAGAAAACTGGGAATCTATGCTATACTGTTGTAATGGAAATGTAGCTACTTAAGAAAATGAACAGAAAACTGGGAATCTATGCTAGCATACATGTACAATAAAGAGGAGCTTTGGCTGCTCAGGTGGGGCCCTAACCCAAGAGCTTCAACCCTCTGAGTTAACTCAGCACTAGCTCAAGTCTTGTAGCTCAGAAATAAAGTAGAGTTTTACAATAAAAAATCCGAATCCTACTGAGGTCCTAAGCCTCTCTACTTGTACATTTGAAGTCTCCAATGACTTCCTTCAAATCCAGGCTCAAACCCTAACTCAAGATAAACTGGTTTCTGTCACTTTCACTTGCTCGATTACCTTCTAGTCCTCATGATTTGGCTATTTGCACTCCGAGCTGATGGAGGAATATTCGAATGGAGGGGTAGTAAATGAGGGGGGATTTACCTCCTATAATTCCTCTCCCTTGTCTCGTTCAAGTTTTTAGCAAGGTCTTTGCCATAGTTCCTTGCTTTTATCCTATTCCTGCATTACATGCACATTAGACCACAAAGCAAAATATACAACTCTAACTCATCTCATAAGCAAAATATAATCAAAAGTATGCAATAAGTTGTGAGAATGGTTGGTTTGACTAAGCTAGGAGGTGAATTAAGGCCAATTAAGCCCCATATAATTACCTAATGATGAGGCTTATCACTAGGAACTAGGCCAAGTAGGTCAAAAGATCAGTTGTAGACATAGAATGAGGCAAGGTAGGTGTAACCAGTGACACAAATGGTTTGTCATTGTAGTACGGTAATGAGGAAAGAAGGAGAAAAATGAGCATACATGTATGAATTCATTTATGTCAGAGGATGAAAACACTTATATTAAAATCTCATACAAAACATAACATTCAAGAAAATGTATTTTTCTTAACAACTTAAGAGATAATCATGAGAAGAAACATAGATGGTTTCCAAAAACATTTAAAAATCAAATGCATAAGAAACACTAGAGAAAACAATGTCACTGAGCACAACACATGACTCCCATAAAAATAGTTCCAAATTTATATTATTTCTATCAATATCAAGTACACTAGTTCAAAAGTATGAGCTTCCAATATCCAACCCTCTTTTGTATGATTCTGACTACATATAGATGAAAAAAAAATTTCCCCTCTAAGGGGTCAAATATTGCTTCATAGGAGCTAATTTCATGATCCTACCTAACCATTTCCAAATCCTATGGGAGTTAGAAACCACTTCCCCCTTTAAATTAACTGATTGAGTTTGTTTTCAAATCATTTAATTACAAGATTATTTAATACAGTAACCACTAACAGACTCATTTACATAAGATGAACTCATAAGGAAACTATTTACATCAACCTAACTCGTATTTTAACTATTTACATAGAAAAAACACCTTCATTCATAGAAGCACAACGAATTTCCCAAAAGCACAACAAATGTTTAGGTTGATATTTTGATGGCTTGAAGAGGTTATAAGCTTTTCTGAATACTTGCGAAGAAATTTTTGGATGTCTACTATGCCCTGGAACCCTTAAGTCATCCAAAAACATGATTTTTACCTCCTCAATCTTCATCCCAAAACTAAGTGTCCAGAAACACAGCGACTGTCCTGGAGAAGTGGCAGAAAGGTGTAAAAAGGCCTTGTTTAGTGATTTTTTGCAAATTCATGATTTTATAAGCATCCTTAGGTACTTTTTTGGTGTCCACATGTCAATAGCTACCTCCACATGCTTGAAAATCTTAATTCTAACCCTCTGAGAAAAAGTGCAGCAACTAGTTGTTACATTTCTATAGGATGCTATTTGCCTATGCACAAAAAAAAACTTCAAAATTTCAAAATTTTGTCTCCTTTACTTTTCTCTTTGTCCTACATTCAGAACACTAATGATGCTTCAAATAGGAGGTCAAGGTTATCCCTCTTCTTGAGTTTCCTTCGGGTTTTCTTGAGTTTCTGCTTCATGTTTCTAACCCTAACTTTGCAAACCATGTTCCTTGCATGGTAGTGCCTTGCCATATTTATTTGCGTAGTGGTATCCATGTTTTCCTTTTTCACTAACTTCTCCAAATGCTCATTTACTCTCTCAAACCGATATTCCTTGCCCTTCTCAAGTTCAACAACTATGGTGTCATCTATGGTATTTTGGACTTGAGGGGCAGATGGCTCTTTTACATGCTTTTCTTTTCTTGCAATTTCTCTAGTTTTGGGTCTCCTTGGCTGTACCTGAATGTTCTTCTCCTCCAACTACTCTACATTAATGATTGCTTTACCTTTATCCTTTGCTGCCAGAACACCTGCCTTGCTAGATGATGGAGGGTCTTCTTGTGATTTGCTTTGCTACATTAGGCTTAGTTTCAATTGTCTATTCTCTTGTTGCAAGAAAGCCACCATGAAATTGGCTTTGGCAAGGTCATATTTTAGCTCCCTAATATGTGCCTCTTTCTCCTTGATTATGTCTTCTGCTACCTTATCTCCATGGTCGCCCATTTCTATTCTAGGAGGTACCTCTTCATGATGTTTTTTTTTTCTAGTTAAGACTAACCTAAGTACCCACGGGGGATTTGAATCGGTGACCTATCGCAAGGAGTGCCTTAACAGCACACCCATTCACCGTCAATCCAAAGCCCCGTGGGCCACCTCTTCATGATGTTGCAAGGGTGAATCATCTCTATCTCTAGGTGATTCCTCTCTCATGGCTTCCATATGCACTTCTTCAATAACAACCTCCTTAGGTATTCTTTTTGCTTGAGACCTAGTTCTAGGTTTAGGTCTAGGCATCTCTGTTTCTAGATCAAGATAGAAAACCAACCTCTCACCTCTCTTGTATGTCTTCGAAATATCTGCCCTTAGCTAATTTTTTGTCACTGATGGCTTGCTTGATGTTTCAGCTCCTTGTGGTTTGGATGACGATGAAGGAGTGCTTGGACTCTTTGAGGGTTGGAGACAGGTAAGAGAGAAGTTGCCTCCAAGAAAGCTTCCCATGACATGTTTATCTATGCTAGCTGGTGGAGGACTATTACTTTGACTAGAGCATGATGAAAGAGGCTTGCTTGATGATCTCTTCCTTTAGATTGCACCTTCTTAGTCATTTTCACCAAACTTCTAAACATATAGTTAGGTAGGTTTAGGGGCTTCATGGAAGTGAAATGCATCAATAACCTGATATGATATTGATATAGCTTGCTAAATTTTCCCTCACAAGTGAAATACTTCATGATAATCTTCATCAAAGGGCTATACTTTTCCAATGATTGTGATCTGAATGGAAAATGGCATCAACCCATGATATTCATCCACCCATGTTATTCATCCACCCATGTTATTCATCCACCCATGGAATTTAGCCATGGTATTGTAAGTGGCATCCACCCATGGTATTGTAAGTGACATCCACCCATGGTATTTGCCCGTGGTATTGTGACATCCACCCATGGTATTCATTCACCCATGGAATTGACCCGTGGTATTGTGACATCCACCCATGGTATTCATTAACCCATGGATTTGACCTGTGGTATTGTGACATCTACCCATGGTATTCATTAACCCATGGATTTGACCCATGGTATTATGACATCCACCCATGGTATTCATTCACCCATGGAATTGACTCGTGGTATTGTAACTGAAAAATACTATAAGTAACAAGTCACATTTTGTAAAAGGACAGATTGTCCACCACAATGTAGTCCTTACAGTTATTATCTGTTTTAATAAAAAAATTCTTTGTGGTTTTGTTTATTGGGCATTATACTCTTTTTCTTCTAGAAATTTCAAATTTTCAGATCTTGGGGGCCTCCCCCCCAAGATCCATTTCAATATTTTATATCTTGGGGGCCTACCCCTAAGATCCATTTCAATTTTTTAGATCTTGGGGGCCTACCCCAAAGATCCGTATCAGTGGTATCATAGCGGGTTATGATTCCATGGGAATGAGGGTTTGGTACATATTTCAGTTTTAAATTTTGTAGCAATATTCAACAAACTTCAGGCATGCACTGCGACCACCACAAAGCACTTTCTTGGGCCAAGCAGGAAGAATTTTTTTTTGGGCGGCAAGTTTGCAGATTAGATCTGAAACATTTGGTGAAATATTTACAAAAACAAATACTAGATCTAGATTCCTTGCGGAAAAATACCAAAATTAAAAAAAAAAAAATTGGTCGAACAAAATCTTGATGAGGGATATATCGCTGATTTAAAATTAGCTATGTTGTAGAATTGTTTCTGACGATGGTGGACGACGACTCTCATATCATTTTTTAAAGTTTTTGTGCATAATTTCAAAAGATATATTGTAGATGTGATCTCGTGTTGAAAAATCACCCAATTTCAAAAAATAAATGGGTCGAATCAGAGTTCGGATGTGAGAGATATCGTTGATTTAAAATCAACTATTTTTTTTAGAACTTTTGTGACAGCAGAAAAATTGCAGTGCAAATATGAGATTCTAGAATGTCCAAATAAGGATTTCCAAAGCACAAGAAGATGCAAAATGGTCCTTCTGCTTCCAAAAACAGGTTATAATAAATACTCTAAGTTATATTGACTGAGTTATTTCCATTTTAATTCTGGAGCAGCATTCAGAGCTGGTTTCAATTGGAGACATGCCCTCCCACCCCACTTTAGTAGGCACCTATTTCACATTCATTAGTTTCAGCATCACAACATTCAGCTTGGGTTATTTGGAGACATGCCCTCCCACCCTAGGCTATGTAGGCACCTGCTACTTCAGCAATAACCAACATCACGGTTATGGGTCAACCGCACAAAATCCTTGTCATCGAAGTCCATTTACTAGGCTGCACACTGTTAGTATCATAGTTCGTCACAAGCATTACAGGGTATCTCTATCCTCATATCTATGTTTTTCATGGTTATGGGTCATCCACAAACCCATACCTCATCAATGTCCATTTGCTAGGCCGCATATTGTCAGTATCACAATTGGTCACAAGCATTACAAGGTATATCTATCCTCGAATCTTCATTCATCATGGTTATGGGTCATCCACAAACCCACACTTCATCGAAGTCCATTTTCTAGGTCGCACACCGTCAGCATCACAATTGGCCACAAGCATTACACGGTATCTCTATCCTCAGATCTTCCGTCATCATGGTTATGGGTTAACCACATAAAACCCTTCTCTTCAGTGGGTCTTCATATTCAACAAGGGCTTCGCAGGAGGTAACTTCACAGAATGGGGACCATTGCTTCTTAAGGAGGGGGAATGATCTGAATGGAAAATGGCATCAACCCATGATATTCATCCACCCATGTAATTTAGCCATGGTATTGTAAGTGGCATCCACCCATGGTATTGTAAGTGACATCCACCCATGGTATTCGTTCACCCATGGTATTTGCCCATGGTATTGTGACATCCACCCATGGTATTCATCCACCCATGGAATTGACTCGTGGTATTGTGACATCCACCCATGGTAGTCATTAACCCATGGATTTGACCCGTGGTATTGTGACATCCACCCATGGTATTCATTCACCCATGGTATTGTAACTGAAAAATACTATAAGTAACAAGTCACATTTTGTAAAAGGAAAGATTGTCCACCACAATGTAGTCCTTATAGTCTTTATCTATTTTAATAAAAAAATTATTTGTGGCTTTTTTTATTGGGCATTATACTCTTTTTCTTCTAGAAATTTCAATTTTTCAGATTTTGGGGGCCTCCCCCCCAAGATCCATTTCAATTTTTTAGATCTTGGCCCCCCCCCTCCCCCCACCAAGATCCATTTCAATTTTTTTAGATCTTTCCCTCCCCCCACCAAGATCCATTTCAATTTTTTAGATCCTAGGGGTCTCCCCCCAAGATCTGGATCAAATTGCCTGCTAGGAAAAATGTGAAAAGGAGACTCCTTGTACTGTGGTTTTAAAAACATCTTATAGTGCTCTAAGTCTAAATCCACTCCCTTGAACCAAATATCACTTTGATTAGGGATAATAGTTGCTGAAGTTATGACCTTTGCTATTGTGTCATTGTTCTTCTTGAAATTAATGGCAAAGAGGCTTGTTAGATTGTGATGATTGCCCACCTCTTACACTTTCTAACAAAACCCTAGGCAACATGCCTGCTCAAATGATCTTTTGATGAATTAGGATGCATTGACCTCTTACATATGAGCTAGCTCATATCTAGAGATATATCCTCCCTTAAACTTCCTTTTTTCACTGGTCTTCACCATGTTTGGCTTCACTTTTGATGCAAAACCCTATTTCAAACACGAAAGGGCAAGGGATTTGAGCTGCAAAACAGGGCTAAATGTGCAACAACTTGAGGGAAGGGAATGGAGGGGAAGGGGGATAGACTTAATTTCTAAGGAATTATGGGGGGTATGGATATGTGTTAGGAAGGAAATGGTGTTGGAATTTCTCAAAATTAGTGAGGAAAGAGGGGTGAAAAGGGGAAAACATAGTCCTAATCCAGAAGCGCAACAACAAGTTAGGTCTGTGACGAAAAATGGCAAAAGGGTTGAATTGGAGTGTGGGGAATGATGGATAATGTTTGTTGAGGGTATACAAGGATCTATGGACTTAGAAACTAGGGGATTTCTTCTTCAAGTGAAGAATACAACCATGAAAATGAAAAATGCAGCAGAAAGTGCAGCAAAACCCTAGGGATAGATTTCAGTTAGTATTTTGAGGAAAAGGATAGCATAGATGGTTTGTTATGTTGGACTTACTTGTTAAAAGATCCTTGGAAGAAACTGAGATGATATGTGAACTTTTTGTCGTCCTTTTGGCCTCCAAAATAAAAGTGCAGCAAAACCCTCTAGAAACTCAACAAGCAATGTACAAGGGCAGTGATGAAGAAATTCGATGCTCTGATGGCTATTGTGAGTATTACATTGATATAGAGGAGCTCTTGGAACTTTTGAAAGGATAGAATGAAGTTTTAGAACGCTTTTGATGCTCCTTTATAACATGAACTCGATTTTTGGCTCCGTAGTGGAATGAAATTATATGTACCTTTGACAAAATGACTTGACGATGTGATGTGTACTGCAACGTTATTCTTCAATAGGAAATGTTACATCTACATGTGATGTAGATGTACCTTTGATTATTTTTTGAAAAAAATTATTCCCTAATTTGCTAACTCCCATGATGATGGCCACAATGGATGACACGACTCTCTAGATTGATAATGATGACTGAGATAATGATGACCATCAAATACATACTCTAGACCATGACCTAAATGGTGACCAACTAACTCATGTGATGACCAATAACAGGAAATGATGGCATGACCATGATGGCTTATGTGAGTTTGAATAAGTGGAGGGAGTAGCAATGATACCTAGACAATGACTTAGGACCATTTGACAACCAAGAAAGATGTCAAATTTTATTTTAAAATATAATAATTTGACCTAAGACTCTATAAACAACATGAAAGAGTAAATTTGATCACTATGACTAATAAACACTAACAAGGATAACATGGAGTTTGGTGTGAAGGATATTGGGGAAAATATTGAGGATATTGTGGATTTCACCCATAAGATCCTTGCCAACCTTATTGCCAATATTGGCTTTGGGGTTGAGAGGGCCAAGGTTTCCAAGGAAAGGGCGTGTTCCAATTACTTTGAGATGGATGTGTATAACCTTGAAAGTTTGAATTAGGTTCTTGCATCATACTAGGTTGACTAGGCTACCATGGTCCTCTTGGAGCTACATAACATAATTTCTTTGGTGATTGACTTGCTCCATTGTCCTCTTGGTAAACTTCCTTCAACGTTGGTAATGATGGACAATATTTGATAACATGTGATTCTGCATGGACAATGCAAATATCAACATCTTTTTTTCCTCATCTTGCATTCTTAACATTTATACTTGTTCGCTTAGATTTCTAAGTATTTATGTTTTAAAGTCATCAAACAAATTTCCAAGTTTAGCTTGACTTACCGATCTTGATGTTGATTTACTTACTCTTGCCCTACCTCTTGATATGTGTTTGCATGTTTCAAAAATTTCTTCAAATAATAATTGGTATACATCACCTCTACTCATGAGATCAAGGAGATAAATCCACTCATCCCTCATTATTCTAACTAAGAGGGTTTTTATTGTGTCATATCCTACATGATGTAAATTTTCCCTCTTAACACTATACATGAATCTCTCTATTAGATCCTCAAGGTTCTCATCTTCCTTTTGAGTCATTCTAGAGATTTCTTGTTTAAGATAATGATCTCTATATTTTTCTAGAAATATATTTTGCATGTCATTCCATGATATTATTGAATTAGTCCCTAAACTCATAAACCATTTAAGATCTCTATCCTTCAATGTTTTCGAAAACAATCTCAAATTTTGAGTGTTTAACAAGTAAACATAAGATCTACAAAGGATTTCAAATTCAAAGAGAAAGGTTTCTAGATCATTTGATCTCATATCATGGAACTTTGGAAGGAAATATGGAGAGGTGAACTTCATATGGACACTGATATCAGTATCTTAGATGGGAAATCCAAGAGGATCTTCTTCATTGTCATCATCTCCATCCATTTCTTCTACCTTCTCTGTCACCTCTTCTTATTCTACGTGCAAAAGTGGATGATGGTGTGGTTCTTACTGCACCACGTGATCAAATGGGGGTGTTTGGTGTTGGAGAAGTATTTTTTATAATAATAAAAAATTGAATAGGAATGCTAATGCAATGCAATTTTTCTATCTTTGAAATGAAATATGCCTAATGAATTTTTTGTTCTTACAAAAATTAAAAGAAATGAATCAACTAGGGAAAAAACAATGCATACTTTGACACCTCCCCAACAACAGTGCCAAAAAGTGACGAGCCTCAGTCTTGCAACAAGAATGTTGAAACTCCTAAGGCTACCAACTTATATTATCAACCCGGGGTTCGTACAAACTTAAGAGGTGTCGGCCCTATTTGTGCAACATACAATGTGTCCTTATTTTGTTGATATGATGTAATGGAGTGAATGCCATGAAAGCAAATCCTAAACTAATTGCAGAAATGGAAATGCTACTTACTCAAATGTAAACACTAATCCTAATTGTAGAAATGGAAATCAAACACTGGCCTAATTGCAGGATGTGTAAGTTGCATTGAAAAGCGAACCTAGTCTTAACTTAAGAATAAAGAAAGTAAATGCATACAACATGCATGAAGGAAAGAGAATGTAATCAATTAAAGCATTACAAATAGGTTTGATCCATTGACATAGTTCATTATATACTTCATTTGGTAATCAAGGAAATCATTATTGTGCTCTCCAATTCATAAATTTGTCCATTAACCCAAATTGTTGAGATGTGTTGCAGGGATAAAAAGGAAAATCCTAAGTGGTTTTTGGTCTTCCCCAATTATGGATTTAGATACTAGGGAACGTTATTCATCTATACTAATTCAAAGTTGAAGTGGGAATCAAAATTGGTGAAGGAAAGTGATGCTACGGGTTTGCTACAGGAGTGAAATTATTGCTAAAAAGTAAATCAAATTCAAATAGGATGGAAAATATTTTTTTATTAAGTATCATATCTTAGGTATCCATTCCAAGTGTAATCACTCCAAAATACCCCTATTAACACTTGTTAAAAAATACAAAACAATTACTACTCTAAAAACCAGAAATTCAAGAACTAGTGCGCTAGTTAACCTATCAAATGCCTAATCTAATCAAGTAAAAATTAAATGGGTTGAATTTTGTTATTAACTTGAATATTTTTATGAACTAATCCAATTTGAATCAACTCAAATGAAGCTCATTAACACGTTCTAAAAAATAGCAGAAACTTACTACTATTTTGCTACAAGGAACTTCCAGAAATTCTAGATTTGTGAACTAGTAAACCAATCCAAGTAGCTCAATGATGAAGATGAATTTTCAAAGTCATTCTAAGGATGAATCATGATTTTGACTCTATAAATAATGTACAAAATAATTTACTTCAACCATTTAACCCAATCCTACATCAAAAGAAGCATCAATACTAAATGCAGAAATAGAAAAAACAAGAATAAGAGATACATGTGAATAAGAAATGAAAAGAAGAAAAGAAAATTACAAAAAAGGGATCTGAGGCTACTGGGATGGCCAAGCCCAAGGATAATTGGAATCCTATTAATGCTACCAAGCTTTAGAAGCTAAAAATGGAACCAAACTTCATTATTTGAATCAATCCAAGTACATCTCTGCTAAAAATGAAAGAGGAACTGCAAAAATACAAGTTTTCTCCACAAGAAGACTAAGAAATACATGCCCCTAGAGGAAAATTAGAATTGTTACTTATAAAAAATGATGAGAAAACATTATACTTGAAAGGAGGAATATTTCCCCTCCAAAATTCCTCAAATAGTGGATCTGATTCCCAAGAGTAAGAATCTGCATTAAATGATAGGGAACACATTCCTAGATTTTATCAATCACTGGAGCTCTAGAATTTGTCAATGATTCCATTTATTTTGTTCATTTATTATCAAATCTTAATCCTTCTGTAGTAGGGAGAAAGTACCTAGATTATCCCCTCCTCCAAATCTTCATAATCTACCCAATATTCTCACAATATTCTACAAAAATAAATAACATTAGGCAAAAATATGCAATTATCTCTAAACCTTCCTTATGAATGTAATAAAGCTAAAAATATGTCATCTAATGCGAAAAAGAGGGGTTTAATGTGTTGAACGATGGTTAGATGGGCCTTAATTTATGTCTAATTTGGAGGCCCATCAATCTCTACCCTGGGTTATTAATTTGGTTAATAAATAAAAGACCCACAAAGCGCAGGCTTTGTACCATTGTGGGTCAAGTCAAGTGGAAACTGACAGTGATGGATAGGGAGGGAAGCGGCTTAGAAATGTTGCAGAATTGAAATTCATTTATGCATGATAAGATGGGAAGTAATGATGGAAAGAATTTGATGCTTATTTATAGTTCTTGGTTAAACTAGATCAACCATTCGATTTCTATGGTGCAGTGGAGAATCGCAGGGGAAATGGATTCTACGAGTAATGGTAGTGGAAATGGCACTGAAGATTCTGAGCACAATGGGAGTTTTGGGGAAATTGTTGACAACTCATGTAAGCAGGTTTTCAAAGAGATAGTCTATGAGATCAATGATAATATGGTTGTTGTGTTTGGTCAATTATCTGGCCTCAGGAAGGACATGGAGGTGCTCCAAAAAAAAAATGGAACAGTTGAATACTAATGTGTTCAACCTAAGACATAAGGTGGAGAAAATCGAATTGTAGGTGGAAACAACCACCGTAGGCATTCTAAAGGATGTCTTTGGAATTTGTTATGGCACTTCTCCCTTAGCTAAGGGAAATGTTGGCGCTGTGAACCATGATCTGGATCTTGGTGCTGGTTCGAGTGTGGAAGTAGGTATGCATGCTGAAGAGGCACAAAAAGATCTCGAGCCTGGAAGACACGGGTAGTAGATGCATTTCATATACATAACATTATGTTTTTTCTAATAATAGAATTTTTTGGAGTTTTTTGGAAGATATATAGTCTGATAGAAGTTAAGAGTATATATATGAATGAGATAGGTAGCAATAGGGTATCTTTGCTTGTTGACCTACATAATGTTGAGACTAAGCTCTCCATGATTATAAGGGACTTGGCCCGCTTCTAGCTTTATTAATGAACATTGGTACCCATTCCATTGAAAAAAATATTATTAGGCCTTGCTCAAACAAACCAAGAGGCTTATGCTACAAAATCAAATTATTAAAGCCAAGATTCAAAAAAATAAGCCTAAAATCAACAATTTAGAAACCATGTTGGAGGCTATTGATAAGGAAAATGGTCCAAAACTAAGGGAACATATTTAATCATATGAGAGTGTGAAAGAATCCCATTGATTCATGAGTGCCATCCTTGATGATATAATAAACAACACACCTATGCTTTTATCTATCCAAGACCTTATCTACCACAATATATAACTAAGGATGAACTTCTCGACTTAGCAATTTTGAATAGGGAAAGTCATTGAGAAGTTAGAAAAAAATATGGTTCTCCATGTATCTTATCTAGGAGGAAAAATGAAAAGCTAAAATCAAGGAATGTAAAGACCAATTAGCATAGGCCTAAGCCTTAACACAAACATGTGAGATAGTTCTTGAATCAGTGTATTGTAGAACCCGTTCCACGATATATCCCATATTTCTACATGGTCGATGAAATTTATTTAGGTTGAGACAACTGAAAACAAGGAAGATTTATGAGGTAAAATATCCATAATATTTTATGGACATACGTTTCTCTATTGACTTAAACAATCAAAATTTATTGTGCTTTGTATTAATTTAATTTCGTACTTGAAGGAAACACTCAATGGAACCCCAACCATTATGTAGGGGATGTCCAATTGTGATATTTAAAATTAGATATTCTTAGCCTTATTCAATGGAAAAAAGCTATAGACTATTATGCTTGGACAGAATGAGAAGCAAGGTTAATAGCCCAAGATGAATACCCATTACCAACAGTACTTGTGGATGACTATTGTAGGTTAAGGAATGATCTAAGAGATTCTCTAATAATTAAGAATCATCATAGGTTTGCAATAACATAATATCAAGAAGTGGAAAGAGATCATTATTTAGAATCTATCTTAGTTGGTGAGCCCTGGTATTGCACTGAGAGTGCTGCAACTCCCAACGACTCCTCAACTCTATTTATCAACCTGGGGTTTGTACAAACTTCGAGGTGACAGTGCTATATGCATAATATATATGCATAATAGATGGGATTCTACTCATATCGCCCTCAACTAAGAAATCTGATCAATAGTGCTCCAAGACCATTCCTCCTACAGAATTAGAATGAAAGCTATCTAATGAAGGTGAAATTTAGAAGTTGCCTCCAAGTATGAAAAGGAAAGTTCTATTAACTTCAACTTGCAAATGTTATAGTAACAATTCATGAAAAGGAAAGAGCTAAACTACTTGCAGAAAGGAAACTACATTATCTTGCAATCATCCATCTAGTTATCATATCTACTTGTAGAAAGGAAGCTAACCTACCAAACCGCAACTAAATATTCTATGTACCATCTAACTAGCTAACACTTGCATGCAAATCAATGTTCTATTTGTGCCAAATCTATGATAGGGAAACTAACATTATTTTGTTTTTTTAGTGAAGGAAAAGCAGGGTTTGGAGTGGCATAGGAGATTCCCTTGATCATGAAGCCATATATTGGTGTCAACATCCTTTTAAACTAAGTCCAAATTATAGCAAGGATCAAAACTGGTGAAGAAACAAGTTGTTAGAGGTGTGTTACAAGAGGCTTCTACAGGTGCCATGTATTGCTATAGGAAGGCCTGTAATACAACAGGAGGGCTTCCGAGAAGGTTTAAGAGGTGAAAATGATTTTTAAGGGTATGGAAAAGGTGCATAGAGGTTTAGGTAAATGAGTGAAGGGTGGAAAAATCCCCTAGCCAAGCTTAAAGCCCTTTGAAGGCATGTTTTGTACTAGGAGAGATGCTCATAGTGACCCTCGGAAAATGATCTCATGAAACAGAATTTTTGGGACATAATTTGGGGTTCACAAGAGAAGGTTAGGAAGTCCAAGATGGAGGTGTTGAAGGTGCCTTTGTCTGCAAATCCAAACATCCCTACAATCATCACATGCATAAACCCATTTATCATTGACAAGAATGAAACAACTAGTAGTGGAAAAGATGAGTTGAATTTAAATGTTATCTAATCTATGCCAAAGATCTGATATAATAAATAAACCAACTCCTAAGATACAACAAGCACATGAAAAATAATATAACACAAATATTCTTCCAAGAAATCATAAACATAATGCTTTTGGGTTGTGGTTGTAAATCCTTCTATTCATGCTCCCATTGTAGAAATTCTGACTGTAAATTAACCTGATAATGCAATATAACTAAAGCAAAATACTTTAATCTACTTCTACAATCAAACTTGTGGAAGCTTAATAGATTTGAGAAAGATCAAGTAGAACACATATAACTAGAAGTAGAATCAATGCACATGAAACACAGAAGAGTACTCAGGGGAAAGCCTCAACTGAAAACCCCGCTATCTGTATTATCATACAAGGTGGAAATACATCAATATTACGCAAAGCTTTAGCTCTCACAGCTAGCCAGCTCTCAGTACAATCCTCCTGGGTGCTCATAGGAAAACAAGGCTTCTCACAAACCTTCTCCTCAGCCCTCCAAGCCTCCTATTTCCTTGTGTTGTTTCTCCTAGGTGATCCTACTGTTACCAAGTGTAACGCTGATCACTCACACTGATCTCACACCCTGTAAAACTGCACAATCCTCAAGGAACCTTGTTCCTTATGCATGGATGAGTTTCTTTTATAGGAAAACTCATGCAACTGATAGTAACCTATCCTTAACATTTAGCTCAACTGGGTCCTTCTATGAATAGACATGCATGAGTTTATGATGAGAGAATCTTTAGTTATCTGGAGTACACTAGTTGGATGCATGCATGCATTAACTGACTGAACTCACAATTAGTTCCTCATATAGTTTGGAACTAATTTAACGGGACTTAACTCTGTAAACTGAGCTAACTAATTAAAACTGAAATACAACTCAATCTTATCTCCTTAATTAAGGGATAATCTACTTAATTTAAGGGATAATTGTTGCGTGACTTCAAAAAGACTTCTAACTTGAATTGGTCTAACTAATTAATCCATAATGAATTAATTAATTATTTTTCAAGCAGTTGGTGAGACTAAATTTGAATTTTAATTCACAATTTTAATTCAAGGACAAATTAAAAATTGGAATATATTGGATTCTATTTTTATCATTTCTTGTTGCTATTTTCAACACTCCCTCTCAACAAGAAAGGAATTCAACTCGATCCCGATCTTGAACCTTTCGAATGTTTAGCATGCAACACTTCTCCCAAGTGTTGTTGCTCCAACAACTCTAGAAACAAAAAAAACGTCCAATCTGAATTAGTATGATGCATCTGTCATCAAAGTCTCTGACTGCTATTACCTCTGTCAACTGAAAAATCTGCGCCTCTGCTAACTCAACCTTTCTGCACTGTTGTCAATCCATATCTGTGCTCTTCAGTATCTGACTGCTCTAGCCTCTATCACTTTGATCTCTGACTGCATTAATCTCACTGATTCCTCCTGCTACTGTGTACTTTGGGCTCTCGTAGCAAGGTACGATCCATGAGATAAAACCTCTCAATGGACCCTGCCCAATTTTAGCCTTCTTGGGACTATCACTTCACATCGCCCCACCTCACACCTAGAGGTATGGCTGCATGTGATCCCTCAGCTGACTTGGCTCAAAATTTCCCCTACTGGAGGTCTTTACATCAGTGGATGCCTCCACTCGGTCTCCTCTCATCATCTCCAATTGTGGCTCCTCCACAATTGTCTAAGACTTCTTCTTTGTCTGCATGTTGAGAGGTAATTTACTCTCCCTCTCAACCACCAAGTCTCTAACATTTTCCTTGCTCCTCAAGGCTTTCCATGCATCTTGAACCTCAAGAGAATACAAGTTCCATGCTCCCACTGAAAAGCAACCGTGCCCACTCTTGAAACACTATACCTTTCACCGTCACCCATTTCTATGCACATCTTGAGGTCTTTCTCCTCCAAGGCACTAAATAAACTCTTATCACCAGTCATGTGGAATGAAGCTCCACTGTCAAGAAACCAACCACAACCCATCATCGATGACACCATGCATGTGATGAGGGTGAAGTCCATTTCGAACTGAGAGGCTAATGCCTCACCTTCAGATCCTTTTGAGGATCCCTTCTTGGACTTCTTCAATGGGCAATTAGTTGCATAATGACCCATCGCGTGACAATTAAATCACCTCACTTTAGACTTGTCAGCCTTATTCCCTCCATGAGAAGAATTTGATTCAGAATGGGATGCCTTCCCCTTCCCTTTCCTTGCCTTACTTGCTAAGGCCAGATTTTCTTCATCATCCTTGGATGAAGAACCATCTCGTGTGCTCCTCCTGCATGAGATCCGACCACAGTCGTTCCCAATCCAGCAATTTCTCCCTTCCATTCACAGAGTCCTGGTAGCTATTCCAGCTCTTTGGAAGGCCAAGGAGAGCGAGGCTCACCATATCATCATTGGTAGTAGTTATTCCCACACTGCTAAGCTCATCTTTGCAAGTGGTGAGCTTGTTCAGATATGTGGAAATAGTATCACAATTCTCCATCTTGATTCTGCGAAGCTTATCCTTCAGCGCCAATTTCCTCTGGTCGCTACTATTCTGGTAGAGGTCCTTCAATTTCTTCCACATTGAATATGGAGTATCCTTCCCCTGGAGACTTGAGACAATATGGTCTAGAACTCCCTCAAGGATAATACGTCTTGCCCTCGCCACACATTTCTTCCATTCAGCCAAATATTGTGCATTAGTTGAACCTGGCTTTAGGATTTCTTGATCAATGAAATCCTTCAAGTCGTTGTCTTCTAATACAGCCTCCATGCGATCTTTCCATGCTATGTAATTTGAGTTGCCTTCCAAGGCATACTCGAGTCTCAAGCCATAGAACACCATTGACCAACCTTGAAGTATGAGATGAATTCGATTTGCACCTGCAACCCCGAACTTCAAACTTCAAATTCTCTTCTCAGTATATTGTTCATAGCTCTGATAACCTTTGTTTCATTACCATGTAGAAATTCTGACTATAGATTAACCTGATAATGCAATATAACTAAAGCAAAATACTTTAATCTACTTCTACAATCAAACTTGTGAAAGCTTAATAGATTTGAGCAAGATCAAGAAGAACACATATAACTAGAAGCATAATCAATGCACATGAAACACAAAAGAATACTCAGGGGAAAGCCTCAGCTAAAAACCCCACTATCTGTATTATCATACAAGGTCGAAATACATCAAGATTACACAAAGCTTTAGCTCTCACAGCTAGCTAACTCTCAGTACAATCCTCCTGGTGCTCACAGGAAAACAAAGCCTCTCACAAAACTTCTCCTCATCCCTCCAAGCCTCCTATTTCCTTGCACTATTTCTCCTGGGTGATCTGACTATTACCAAGAGTAACATTGATCACTCACACTGATCTCACACCCTGTAAAACTGCGCAATCCTCAAGGAACCTTGTTCCTTCTGCATGGATGAGTTTCCTTTATAGGAAAACTCATGCAATTGATAGTAACATGTCCTTGACATTTAGCTCAACTGGGTCTTTCTCTGAATAGACATGCATGAGTTTCTGATGAGAGAATCTTCAGTTATTTAGAGTACACTAGTTTGATGCATGCATGCATTAACTAACTGAACTCATAATTAGTTCCTCATACAGTTTGGAACTAATTTAACTACACTTAACTCAGTAAACTGAGCTAACTAATTACAACTCAATCTTATCTCCTTAATTTAGGGATAATCTCCTTAATTTAAGGGATAACTGTTACATGAATTCAGAAAGACTTCTAACTTGAATTTCTCCAAATAATTAATCCATAATGAATCAATTAATTATTTTTCAAGTAGCTGGTGAGACTAAATTCGAATTTAATTCAAAAATTTAACTCAAGGACAAATTAAAAATTGGAATATACTGGATTCTATTTTTATCATTTCTTGTTGCTATTTTCAGCACCCATGAGAGAGATGAGGTAGAGGTTGCAATCACAAATTTTGATGGATTATTCTCTACTGAAATGCAAGAAACTAAGAAGTACTCTAAAACTAAAAGAGATAAAAATACATAAGAGTGACCTAAGTCACTAGAGTTGGCCCCAAACCCAAGATCCTCGTCCTTCTGGAACTAACTCGGTGATGAATCAACAATCAACTTCTCATTATCATTGAATCAATGTCTAATACATCAAATAACAATGCCAAGTTCCTGAGCTCAATAGCTACCTAGCTTAAAAAAAATTTGAATCCTAATGAGCTCTTCTAGATGATTATTTATACAAGAGGGCAGCTACTAACAGCTCCCTAGAAAATAGGAATATTTGTCTCCTACAACTCGAGAATGATGGATTTTGTTCCTCATTACTTTCACTTTCTTGGATTCTAATGAACTCAATCTGATAAGAGAGAGTGTGTTGTGATATTGGGATGATTAAGGGAGTTAAAGAGGTGTACAACCCCCTAGATTCTCTCCTTGTTGTCTACTCTGAGCCTCTGCATAGAAACCATCTAAAAAATTGCTCAATTTCCTGCAATTAAAGCATATTAGGCCACATGACATGACAAACATCTTTTATCCTTCTCACTAAGAATAATATAACAAAAAATGTAAATAAATGTAATAATGAGATAGTTCTAAATTTGGAGGATGGTATTATGACCCTTATAATGTACCTACTGATGAGCCTCATCATCACCCACCTACTGAAATTATTTCTCATCCTCTGAGCAACTCAATCATCCATGTGCATCTCTATCATGGCCCTGGTGACCTCCCTGACATCCCAACGCTCCTTGGATGGATTTACCTCTTGGGGATAGAATCCTACATTCTTCTCTATTTTTTTCCAATCCTTCTACTCTCGTATGTCATCTCTTCCTTCTTGTAGGCCTAGAAGCAAGGGTGGACTAATCTTGAGTCCTATCCACTTGAATTTTAATATATTCATGATCCTCTTATATAAGGGTGTTGTATCCAAGTCCTTACTTAGCCTTTCAGGAGAGTGATATTCTCTGATCTATAGGTTGTGGGGTAAGTCATGCAATCTCCTCTGGTAGGCTTACAGACTTTCTGTTCCCAACAACATGAATGTCTCTTCAAAATGTAGGATGGCTTGTTCCTATTTGGAAAGGTATTTAGGTGCTAAAAAATAATAATTGGAGATGATGCCACGATTTCTAATGATAACCATTAGACGCACTAATTTTTCCCTGATATACAATGGTTCATTTTCTTCCTTTTCACTTCCTTGGATCTTGTCTCCTCATGAGTCATCCAGGATGCTAATTCCATCAATTGTTTATCTCCCAATCTTTCATTAGGATCCCAAAAATTCATATCCATTAGAGTGAGGTTGCGTATGTAAAATTCAGTCAATTTTTCTTTATCTTCCATGTTAGCTTGGTTGCAAAATTCAATGAACTGTTTATAATCCTCAAAGGGCATAGATCCATGTTGTGCTAAGGTTTTGATTTGGAATTGCAGCCACTATTCTTTTAGAAAGAGGGCATAATACATTGATGGTTGTCTACACTACATTGCCTCCATGGAGAGGCTTGCCATGATGGCAAGTTTTGTTTCTTTCTCCTGCAACTTCTCTCTCAAACTCATATTTTCTTCCTGTAGTCGCTCCTTCATTGTAGACTCCCTCATTCTCAGCTCACTTAATTATTTGCTCATTTCAAGGATCTTTTATTCCATGAGGACTACATCCTCTACCTTCTTAGATTTAGCAATTTGCATCCACCTGCGGGTTGTTCCTGTTTCTATCTCTAACTCATAAAGAAGTGGGACTACAATTATTTGGAGAATAATTGTCCCTCCTTCAATGAATTTGTAGTAGGATCTTAGGCTAGATTATGGACTAGGATCTTGGAGCTTTGGGAAGTCCTTCTCAAATGTTCTTGGGGAGGTTACTTCCTCTTGTAGTTGTTGTGTCACATTCTTCCCTTCTAGTAGCACATTATGCTCCTCTAGCAGCACATTTTTCCCCTTTTGTAGCATCCTCTATCCCTCCTGTAGCATACTTTTCCCCTCCTATAACATACTTTGTCCCTCATATATCTTCCATTTTTCTTATTGCTGGAGGCTTTTTGGTGTCTTGGGTTGTTTGAAGGAGGTTGATCTGGTGGTAGGCCTCCTCACATATGCTATAGGAGTCTTTGTTTTGGGTTTTGGAGAGGTGACCTCTTCAATTTTTCCTTCAGTTGGTCCTACCTCCTCTTTATTTCTTAGGGACTCATCAATTGTGATGGGGATCTTTGTGGGATTTTTTGGCCTCCCTTTCTTGATCTTGGTGCTTTCCTGGTCTTAAAATATAGGGGGGCTTCCCTTTGTCTCTTCCTTTTAGGTCTGACAGGGGTGTCTAAGGTAGCTAAAGTTGTAGGTACCTCATCTTCAGGGGTTCCTGGAGACAAGCTTGTTTTCTATGGGGATATATTTGTTTCTTTGGGCTTAGTATTCCTCCTAGGACTTAGTGTTTCCTTTTCTTGTTTCCCCCCTATTCTTTTTCATCTTTTTCTTCTCCTATCTCTGCCTTTGTTTCCTCTTCTTCCTCTATTTTCATCTATGCTTCTTCTATTGTCCTTTCTACTTCTATCTCTCTTTATTTTTCTTCTTACCTTGCTGCCTCTTCCTCTATTGTATTTTCCCCTTCTTATTCTCCCTTTGTTTTTCCATCTCTTCCTCAAACACTAGAGGCTGGGGTCTCTCTTGGTGTGAGGGCTTGTCTTTCTGTGAAAGTCTCTCTATCCATGTCTATGAATTTGGACCAAAGGACAAGGACTCTCACATTGTGAAAGGAATCCACCACTATTAGTTTGATAAGGCCATGGTGGGCTAGGTGTTGGTCATTTCCCTCTCTTACTTTTTGACTCATTTCCCTGATGGACTGCAAAGGTAAGTGTGACACACTAAATCTTTGAGTAAGAGGAAATTCTGCCCTGAATCTGAGTTCATGAAGTAATCTAAAATGGTAAGCATATACCACACTCATTCTTGCCTCATAGTATATGTACTTCATAATATGGTAGGCCACCTCATCCCAAGGATAAGGTAGGCTTTCCCTCCTAACTCCATTCTTGTCCTCAACAGGAATTTCTTTGGCAATGAAGAAATTGTTTTTAGCAGTGACACTGGTGGCTTTGTCTTATCTACACCATTTGATCCCTAGAGGTAGGGTTGTTACTTTGCTAATTATTTTAGGGTTGTGGGGGATAACCAACCCCCTCACAATAGTGGTGGAACTGTCCTCTATTTGGGAATTTATATCCATGGCTAATTCAAGGGAAAGGTCATCATCATACCCTTTCAGTAACTCAAAGAACCCTAGCCATTGGTGTCTTCTAAAAAAGTCTACCCCAAGAGTATGTAGGTGGATTCTCTTAGTATTTGAGGGCTCCCTCCTATTGGATCCTCCCCCCATATCTTGTCTATGTCCTTAATTAAGTGAGGGAGATATGTTTCTTATATAGCTTCAGTGTTTAATTCAATGGCAGCACTGAGTCAAAAACTCCTTGTCAATAACAATTCCCTATGTTTCATTCATCGTACTGCTCAAAAAGACCTTTTAATTGCATAATTATATTGTCACTATCTCTAGAATTTAATTAAAATTTTCATGCAATTTGATGGATGGATGAGGGAGATAGTGACACTTACTTCTTGTGAAGTATATGGGATGAAGTTGTTACTTCTTAAATCAATTTAGACCTGTGGCCCTTTTTACCTTCTCAATCTTCCTATAGCATTCTCTCGGCCCTCCTATAGCAATTGCAGGTCTTCTTGTAGCTCCTTCTTGTTGCAATTGTAGAACAGGGTTTGAAAATCCTCGATGGCACACCAAGTTTTTCCTCTGCCTAAATATTTTTTAAATGATCAAGTATGCAAAAGAAACCGAGCCCAAGTACATAATATTCCATTTTTGAGTTGAGGCTTGGAGCGCTGTGGTGACCTGGCATCACACAGGGTTTCCTATTTTGGACCATTGTCCCCACTCTAAGTAATTATTTCTCCTTCCATCGTAATCATCACCCACTATTTGTGATCCCAACTCAGTCGATATGACATCTCCATGTTGCATGCCTGCTTACCATCACTTTTAGTTCACTAACTGAGGGTGGCCAAGTTAACTGGCCACCTCCAGCTTATTAAAACATCCACTCTCGACATTTATACATTTTCGTTATTCACACATAGGGAGGAGGTAATATTTTTCCATACTTGTGCCTGCCTCATGACCAAATTATTGGAGCAATTTGCATGTTGGAGCTGGACAATATAATTGGCATCAAGGGAGTTTACTTGCTCACTTATTTCCTGTGTATTCATCATTTCTCCTCATGATACTTGACTGCTATGTTTGTTGTGTGTGTAGGTACTTGGTTGATGTTCAAGTTGTTTCTACTAGTGGAAAGTATTCCTAGGAGTTATATGCCTTCTTCAGAGTTGTCTCGTAAGGTTCCATCATCCCCTTTGATGACAAAAAAAGAAGATCAGGTCTTTTTGTGATGTGTGAACAGGTTGCTACAAGAGGAGTTTTTCTTCCTGTAGCAATCCTTTCCTTTTCCTCTGGGGTCCTCAATTTGCATGGGGGTGATGAGGGAAGTTGTAACTAGTCCTAAGGATAATACTAGGATCATGAGGGAGTAGTGTGGACTTGTAGAAATGAAGATGATGGCTTCTGTGCTTTTATATTTTTTTTTTTAAATGTAGGATAGGGTGCAGAATTTGAGTGAATCTTTTTTTTAAGTGAGATGGATGAGTGATCGATGGATGGTGGAAAATAATGGGGGATCCTTATTAATCATTTTAAAAGTCATAAAACTCTTGTTGGGTCGTCATTGTCCTTGGATCTCCCTCTTGTAGCTTTTCAGAACCCTACTATAGCACCACATGACCTTCCTGTAGCAATTACAATTCCTTCCTATAGCAGTACAGAGAGGAGGTGAAACTTGAAGTTCAGGCCAATGGGATGGTGGAGAGAGGTGATCACATGAGTGGAGATGATGTATAGGAAGTGTATGGATGGAAGAAAAAAGGAAATCTTGAAAATTTTGGCACTGTACCCATGAAATCTGCCACTGTGTATAATTCTGCAAAATGGAAAAAAAGGCAGCAGACATGGTAAAAATCTTTCCTTATGTTTTCTCTTTCTTTTTTTGTTTTTTTGTTTTTTGTTTTTTTCCCTTTTTCCTGAGACACACAGACTGGCTTAGAGTATTTTTTCAACATGAATGCGTACCCTATGTGCCTCAAGAGAGGTTTTCACCTAGGGATCTTTATTATTTTTTTCTTCTCCTTTTTTCTTTTCTCGTGGGATGCCTACGATACTTTTTCAACCTAGGAGTTGTTCTTATATGCCTCATAAAGGTTTTAATCTAGGCCTTTTATTTTATGTCTCTCTCTTCTTCTTTTTTTTTACAAAAATATCTAAAAGTGTTGTAGATTGGAAGCTATGACACTCCCAATCACATTGACTTCTCTGTTGATTGTACTGATGAATTCTACCTTAGACATAGGTTTCCTATATAAATTTAGCCTATAACCATTGACAAGAAAGGGGATACCTTCCTCATAAATGGTTTTGATTTGGACAACTCCATTGTCATGACATTTTTTCTACCAGGCATGGGCCTAACCATCTTGTCATCAGTTTTCCTTTAAAATATTTGAACCTAGAATCATATAACAAGGCCCAATCCCCTTCTTGAAAAACATTTTCCTTGATATTATTATCATGCTAGACCTTCCTTCGCAATTGTATAACTTCAATGTGTAGGAGTGCATGCATTCTAAACTCATCCAAGCCATTCAATTGGAGCAGCCTTTCTTGTTGTGCTCTATCGACATCTAAGTCCAATTGGGCTGCCATTCTCAAATTTTTATATTCAAACTCAATAGAAAGTAGATCTTTCTTCCCATAAACTAAATCATATGGAGTGAACCTAATAGTTTTCTTCCAACTGGTGTTATAGGCCCAAGTGGCCTCCACTAATCTGTCTCCCCAATCACTCCTGTTATTTCTCACAACCTTGGTCAAGATGCTCTCCAATTCGATATTTGTAGCCTTTACGTGCCCATTTGCTTGAGGGTTATAGGTAGTAGATGTTTTTTGTTTGATATTATGATGCCTCAAGAGATTCTCAATTAAATTTTATGTGAATTGAGCCCCCTAATCGGTGACTATCTCCCTTGGATACCCAAACTTGTAGAAAATATTTTCCCTTACGAACTCATCCACTTTCTCCTATTTTGGTGCTTTAACATCCTTTGTCTCATCCCACTTTGTCAAGTACTCAGTGCACACAATGATGTATTTTTTCTTTCGTGATGGTGGATCAATTCGCCTAATGAAATCTATGCACCACTTGTCAAATGGCTCTAAGGACACTTGAGGTTGTAGAGGCATCTCATCCTTGGGTGTGGGTTTCCCCATCCTTTGGCACAGTGATGAGCACCAGTATTGCAGCAAGAATACTGCAACTCCTGGGCTACCAACTTTACTTTATCAATCTGAGGTTCTTACAAACTTGGAGGTGAGAGTGTTGTATACACAAGAAGATGTGATGGGTTCACTCTTTGTCACTGCTAAGTTGGAATAGACCACTATGGTTTCTCAAACCAGCCTTGTATTGATTCAAAAGAAGCTTGATTACCAATAAGGAGAGGGAAAATTTGCACTAACTGGAACCTTGTCTACTGTAGTAAGGAAATGTTGAAATCAAATGCTTAAACACACTATTAATCTAACTAACAGTGAAGAGACCTTACCTCAAAAGAATTCTAAGTTAACATGTGTATAATCCTACTATCCTAGGCATGCAATCTGAAATAACCAAACACTCTATTATTGTGCACATAAATGAACACAATAACTCTTTTTCCTTTCTGTATTTTTTGTGTGAAAATGTGAATGCTAAATCCTCTTGGTGATGAGGCAGGTGGGTCAAAGATGGTGGTGGAAGGTCAGATGTCTTAGGATGCAAGTAGGGGTCTTCTCCGATCTTCCTAGATGCTTTTTCCACAATTCGACCTCAAAACAAGCCACTATAGGTTGTCCTACAGGATTTCCTAATGCCTCCTACAGGATTTCCTAATGCTCCTACAGGATCTGGCCGAGAGAAATAGGAGTCATTTTGAAGGTGGTGTAGGGCTTAAGGAAGGTGAATGGTGGGATAAATAATGCAAGAGAGTGACTAGGACTTCTTCAGAGCTCAAAACGAAGTTTGTAAGATGGTTGGATTTGATTAACAACCCTGGAAAGATGTTCTTATGGAATGATGAATTGGGTGAGGGACTTTGTGGCTTTTGATGATCATGGATGGATGAGGTTAGGTTGGGGTTATTGGTCATGAGATCTCCCTACATTGTTGAAACTACTGCACTGCATCAATCACTGGTATTTATCCATGAATAATGTCAAACAAGAAATATTTTCAATCAACTAAGAAAACAAAATTCCATTATCTAGTTGCCTATTTCATGCATGGAAAAACTTGCAGAATAATGTGAAACACTATGAGATCTAATGCAAGGCTGAAGATATCAGAAATGGAATTTGAATGCTATTCTTGAAAACTGACAAAATGTTGGCCTAAATAGCAGAAAACCCTAAATTCCATAAGAAAGAAGAATTCTGTCTTTTTGGGATGCATAGGAGTTCTTTCCTTAGACCATGGTCCCTGAAGGGAGGAGTGAGGCCAAATCCACTTGCTAACAGATTCTTGGTATTTCTTTATCTTTCTAAGCTACTTTCTAAAGTAAGGCACAAATGGAAGTAAACTAAATAAAATTCACAACTACTTGCAATGAATAATGCTAAAACCAATTCAACCATTAATCTATGAAATCAACTAAACATGCAAATACAAGAAGATAAGTCTTTGATGCTAGGGTTGGGCCCTAACCCAAGAGCTTCATCCCTCTGAGTCAACTCAGTGCTGGTCAAGGAAATGCTCATTCTCATTATCATATCGGAAAAAATACATAACAATGTCTTCCACAAGTCTTGAACTTGAAAATGCTTAGTTATCTTACATAAAAAAAATCTGAATCGTAATGTGGCTCCAGGCCTCTTTATTTATACCACTGAAGTCTCCAACGACTTCCTTAAATCTAGGGAGGCTCGGCTTCCAAACTCAAGATGAACTGGCTCTTTAACTGCCACTAGCTCGGCTGCCTTTTGATCATCATGACTCGACTTCTTGCAAATCTGAGCTAGTGTGATTTGATGGAGGAATATTCGAATGAGTGAGGATTAACTGAGGATCTATCTCCTACAATCTCTCCTCGTCTCATTCGAGTTTGTGCCCTTAATTAGCCAAAATTGCTATGATTTTCTCTCGAAAATCTATAGTCAATGCACATTAGTCCACTAGACATAACATCTTACTTTTACTCATCTCATTAAGAAAAATATAATCAAAATATGTAAGGAATTATGAGAAGAGTCTATTTAAATAATCTTGGAGGTGTATTAAGGTCCATATAGTTACCTAATGATGAGGCTCATCATCAACCCCCTACTGAAGGTGTTGCTCATCCTCTTAGCAACTCAATCTATATCCATGATCTTCATTGCTGTAGTGGCCTCCCTGACATCCCATGCTTCTGCTGTAGTTTCTTATTCCTGTGCATAAAATCCACCCTTCCTCTATCTCTTCCCACTTCTTTATTTCCTCCACTTCCTTCCTTCCTTCCAGCATTCCTAAGAGCAGTGGTGGACTGAGTCTCAATCCAATCCAATTGAATTTGAGTATTTGTAGAGCATTCTTGTACATGGGTGTGCTATTTAGTGCCTCTCTCATTCTTTGAGGAGAATGGAATTCTCTGATTTTCACGTTGTAGGGCAAGGTGTTCCATATCCTTTGTAAATATTGCATGTTTTCATCTCCTAAAAACCTGAACATGTCTTCAAAGTGTGTGACTACTTTCTCTTGTGCAACAAGGTACCTAGGTGCTAGCTTAGGATCATTTGCAATCAGGTTGTGGGTGTTGATGATAGTCATTGGATTTGATTGCTTAGCTCTTATCCTGAGGGGTTTTGTCTCTTCTCTTACCATTACTTTCTTCATTTCTGCATCTCTTGCCTCCTCATGATTCATCCATGATGCTAAGGTCATCAATTGCAAGTCCCCTAGTTTTGAGTTTGGGTCCCACACATTCAAATCTGTCAAGGCCAAATTTTGTAGGTAAAATTCAGACATTTTTGCTCTATCTTCCAAGGTACTTTTATCATAGAGATCAATGAATCGTCTATAATCTTGGAAGGGAATAGTGCCTCTCTGTGCTAAAGTCTTAATTTGGAATTGTAGCCACTGCTCCTTAAGATAAAAGGCATAAGACTTTGTTGGCATCTTGCACTAGATTTCCTCTAAGGATAAATTGGCCATAGCTGCCAACTGACTTTCCCTTTCTTGTAATTGTCCACTCAGCTATGCATTCTCTACTTCCAACTGAGATTTCATCATTGCTTCTCTGTCCCTTATGCTTCTCAGTTCTCTACCCATCTCCCTTACTTTCTCCTCCATGTGGCCTACATCCTCCACTCCCTTAGATTTGGAAATTTGCATCCACCTATGTGTTCTTGCTCTTTCGTTTTCAAGCTCAAAGAATAAGAGGATGGAATTTTTTTTTGGAATGACCCTACCCTCTTGAATGAACCTATAATAAGAGTCAAGGTTGGGTTGAGGACTAGGTTCCCTTAGTTCTAGATATTCCTTCTTTGTTTCTTGCTGAGTGATACCTTCTTGGTCCATTTTCTGAGTTTCTTGTAGGTTTAGCAGAGTTTCCTATAGGATGCCCTCTCCTTCCTATAGGTCCTTATGTGTCTCCTGTAGGAGAAATTTTCCTTTTGATGAGGTAGACCTGGTGACAGGCCTCCTAACATAAGTGATCAGAGATTTCGGAGAGGCTTGTCCTGATAATCCTTCTCCATGATTTTTCTCAATAGGAACTACCTTTTCTTGCTACTTTGGTGAGTCTTCAATGACAATAGGTATTTTTGTGGGTGTTTGAGGTCTTCCTTGCCTGATTCTTGTGCTTTTTCTTGTCCTAAAGTACAATGGGGTTTGTCTCTATCTCTTCCCTTTTTGCTTGATAGGTGTACTTAGGGATGTAAGAGCAGTTGCTGCCTCTTTCTCAGTGGGTTCTAGAGAAACCCTTGGTGATTCCTCCCATTATTTGCCTTGAACTATAGGCCTCTGTTCTTCCTTTCCTTTTGTTTCCTCTTTTCCATTCTCCTTCTCATCCTTGCCTTTCTCTTCCTCTTCTTCCTCGAGTTCCTCACTCTATTCATGTGTTTCTTCTTTTGCATATTCTTTTGTCTCTTCTTCATTTTCCTCCTTTTCTTCCCCTTATTCCTCCTTTGTTTCTTCTTCATCCAATTCACTAGGAGTGGGGCTCTTTTCATATTCAAGAGCTTTTATTTCTCCCACTACCTGCAGGTCTGTAAAAGTTGTCCATGTAATATGGAGTCTTAGGTTTTGGAGAGAATCTTCTAAGATAAGTTTGATTTACCCATGATGGGCTAGTTGTTGATGTTTCCCTTCCTACACATTGATGCTAATCTCTATCACTGATTGAAGAAGAAAGTAGGGTATGCTTAGTCTGTTTTGAGGAGGTGTGTCTGCTCCAAATCTCAGCTCTTGGAGAAGCCTAAAATGGTATCCATACACCAAACTATATCTCCCCTCACATGATATATATTTAATGAGGTGGTAGCTAATTTCATTCCAAGGGTATGGAAGGCTTTCTCTTCTAACCCCATTTTTATCCTCCATTGCCTCCTCCCCTTCCAAAAAGAATTTCTTGTTTGCAAGGGTGTTGTTACCCTTATCTTCCTTTCTCCAAGGCAACCCTAAAGGAAGTGTAGTGATTCTTCCTATGACTTTAGGGTCATTTCTATTGAGAGGCCTTTCACCACAGTAGTGGCATGGGTCCTAGTTAGTGGTATGAGTGAGAGAGCAAAGTCTCCGGCCACCTTATCATTATATCCCTTCATTTTTTCAAAGAAACCAATCCAATTGTGCAAGTGAAGATTTCTACTACAGGAGGGTGCTAATGAATTCTAACTGTGTTTATGGGTTCCCTCTTGTTAAAACCCCCTGTCATTTTTCCTCTGGTAATTGTGGAGGCTTGTATGGGTATAATTCCAAATTCTAGTGGGTGAGAGATTTTAAATGACAACTCTATAATATAATTCCCCTAGACTGCAATGTCCTTAACCAAATGGAGGGTTTTTATATATATTTTTAACTGGAAAATGTGGGAAGGTGTAGCTCTTACCTCCTGGTTACTGTCTAATGAAACCAACCTTTAATATTTCCTCTTTAAATTCCCACTAATAATCCTATAGATGCTTGCTTTGTATCATGTAGGTCCTCCTGTAGGTTTCCCTGTAGGATCTTGTAGGTGCTCCTGCGCTAAAAAATTCTCACTGTATTTCCTGTAGACACTGCTTCAAGAGCCGAAAGAAACCTTTCTTCGATGAATCCTCGAGAATGTGAATGCCTCCTCTAGATGGAAATCAGTGTTTTATTTCCTCATTTGGGTGATTTTGTGGGATGGTGTGTTGGCTACAGAAGTATGAGCACCCACTTTTGGACTGTTGGTCCCACTACCACTCCATCATTCCTTGTTGGGCAGCGGATCCCCCCATAGCAAGTTTTGGGGCTGATAGCCCAAGTTTTGGTTAAGGTAATGTAAAGACCCTGCAAAATGCGGGTGCGGAGCACGAGAGTCTAGGGTTGTTTGCCCTAAAATAATGTAATTTAATATAGAATGTGTCAACCTACCCATGGTTCGCAGACCATGGGATTGTATAAATAGAGCGAGGCTCTAAGTGTAAAGGAAGTCTTAGTCTTAATTTTGAGAAGTGATATGAGTTTTGGATACTGAGTTAGCTCTGAGTCTGTAAGTCTGAGTCTTGGATTGTGATAGTAGGAAGAGGCTCTGCAGCTGAGTGTGTAGAGGCCTGGTAGAGTTCGCAGCTATGTGTGCAAACCCCTACAGCTGAGTGCGCAGGGCAGAGTTGGGATTGTATCTGGACAGAGGATTAATAAAAGATAAGTTAATTCTGAAATACTGTGTGTTTATACTTCTATGATATTTATGCATCTCTTTCTAGTTTATGATTGTGCGCACTGGTTATAAATGTTGAATGATTAATAAGGATATTGGGCACTCATAATTAAGCTAATATCTACAATAAAAGCAAAATACGGATAAAAGATCTAGACAGCACCTCTTCGAGCACTTTATAGAGCTACGTGGAAGCAGTTGCACAAGTCGCGAAGGACAGACGGCTATGTAGAGCAGTGCAAGTGTGTAGGATTGGTTCGCGAACTTCCCAGACTCCATCAAGACATCCCTAGGGTGTGGAAACCTGGTTCTAGCACCCTCCCATACTGCCTCGGGAGAGATCTTAGTCCATGCCTCGCGGACTGTTGCCGAAAGGGCCGGTAGTTTCAGGATTTGTTTGGCTAAATCACTTCTAAACTTGGGTCAGGCCCCAATTAGCCAACATTCCTCCTTACCTTGTAATCATATCCCACTTCAATCATCTGTAATTTAACCATTTTTGGCCTTATCTCCTTTTCCTTTTATTTGACTGCTTCTATGTGTGGAGTGGTCTAACTGATTTCTCCTCATCGACTCGCTGAAGGTGGCCAAGTTAACTGGACACCTTTGCTTACAAAACCAACTCTTACACAATCTCACATTTTTTATCATATTATGCTAATGAGAGAGCTTTAATAAAGATGACATACTTGTGGGTAAGATTCCTTGATGATGCTGCTTGTTGGAGAATGATGTCCTTGTGTTGTGTATTTGCTGCATATATATATATATTTTATTACTGGCTTCCTTTGATGTTTGTTTCCTTTGATGTGCAGGTACTGGAGGGTGATGCTGATGATCCTGTTGCTGTTGCTAAGCTCTGGAGGAGCTTCCTTGACATTGGGATCTCTATGCTGAAGATGACTGCAACCTATGAAATTTCATTTTGTGGGATAGGCTGCTACAGGATTTCCTACAGGAAACCTACAGGATGTCCTGTAGCTACCTCTCCCCTAAACTTTTATTCTTTTCTTCACTTTTGGAGCATGAGGATTGTTGTCATGGGTAGAGAAGGGGTCTAGTGATTGGTAGGTGAGAGGTATAGCCTTCAGGTATTGTCCCCTTGTCCTTTGTTCTCACCTTATACTATTTATTTATTTATTTATTTTTATTTTTATTTATTTATTTATTTATTTTTTTCTCCTTTTTATTTTATGAAAACTATAATCTTTTTGGAACTGACTTATTGGATGAATGCAGGGGTAATCATGGTGGTGAGAGGCATGGTGATGAGGTGGTGAAGTAAACATTTTATTTTTGACATGGGTTGGTCATCCCCTTGCTCTAGGGTCACTTTTCTTAGGATTCCCAAGCCACTATAATTCCTACAGGATCCTCCTGTAGGTTTTCAGGGAATCTTGTATGTTTACAGGGAATCCTGTAGAAAACATAGAGCCTATGTAAACTAAGCCAGAGGAGTTCATAAATGGAGGGATTGATGGGATGATGAAGAATATGGGATGGAAGAATGAAAATATGAATTGTATAGGTCCTTCTGCTCCTCTCTTATTTCTCTGATCCTCCTCCTGCTAACCTGCAAAAAACATTTTCAAAGTTTTTTTTTTCTCTCTTTTTTTATATATTTTTATTATTATTTTTGTTTTTGAAAACAACTAGTCTACCTCTAAGAGGTTTTCATCCTAGCTGCTTTCTCTGGGTGACTCAAAAGAGGTTTTCATGAAAAGATCTTTTTTTTTATCTTTTTTTTTTTTTGACACCATTGGGCTGCCTCAAGAGGTTTTCAACCCAATAGTGGGACTCAGGTGCCTCATGGATGTTTTCACCTGAGTATTTTTATTTTTTTTTCTCCCTTCTTTTTTGTTTTTTCAGGGACTTGATGAGGTAGAAGTTGAGACTTGCTCCACCACCATCATTGTCTTTCTGATTCCATTGATGAATACTTGCTTTGACAAGGGCTTCTTGTAGACATTCAATCTGTGCCCATTGACAAGTAAAGGAATAGCCTCTGCATCAATGGTTCTTACCTGCACTGAACCATTGTCATGACATTTTTCTATGACATAAGGGCCTAACCATCTAGTCCTTAACTTTCCTTTAAAATCCTTGTATCTAGAATCATACAAAAAATCCCAATCACCTTCTTCAAACTATTTGTCCTTTATGTTCTTGCCATGCCAGATATTCCTTTGAACTTGAGTTACCTCTGTGTGCAGGAGGGCCTGCATTCTAAACTCATACAACCCATTCAACTGGAGAAATCTCTCTTGTTGCACCCTGGTGAGATCTAGATCTAGTTGTGCTACCATTCTTAAGGTGTTGTATTCAAATTCAATGGACAACAGGGCCTTCTTCCCATCGACCAGCTCATAAGGAGTGAATCTAGTGGTGGTCTTCCAGGTGGTATTATAGGCCCAAGTGGCCTCAACTAATCTATCTCCCAGTCCTTTGTGTTGCTGCTAATCACTTTGGTTGGAATGCCTTCCAGCGCTCTATTGGTTACCTCCACTTTCCCATTAGCTTGTGGGTGGTAAGGAGTGGATGTCTTATGCTTGATCTTGTGTTGGCTTAAAAAATTTTCAATCATGTGAGATGTAAATTGGTTTCCTTGATTAGTGATCAATTGTCTAGGGTACCCAAACTTATAAAATACATTTTCCCTTAAGAAATTAGCCACTTTCTCCTATGTTGATACTTTCATGACCTTGGCTTTAGCCCACTTGGTTAAATAGTCAGTGCACACAATGATGTACTTCTTTTGCCTGGATGGAGGGTCAATGGGTCAAATGAAATCCATGCCCCACTTGTCAAATGGCTCAAAAGTCACTTGAGGTTGTAGAAGAATTTCATCCCTTGGGGTAGGTTTCCCCATATTTTGGCATTGATCACACTGACTAGTATACCTCCTCACATCCTGGTGAAGAGTGGGTCAGTAATAACCAGCTTGTAGCACCTTGAATGTTGTCCTTTTGGCTACAAAGTGACCTCCACAAGGCCCATCATGACAGGTCAAAAGGATGTCAAAGACTTCCTCCTCCCTGACACATCTTCTCAGAATTTGATCCGGGCCTAGTTTGAAGAGGTTGCCCCCAATCCAAGTGAATGGGGCGCTCTTCCTCACAATCTTGCTTTTTTCCTTGGAGGACAAATTTGGTGGAAACTGTGCAGACACCAAGTAATTTTCTATGTTAGCAAACCATGGAGAGAGAACTAAAATGGCGAATAAGTGTTCATCTGATAACTGATCATCAACCATTCCCTCCTCCCCAAAAACGACACAAAAAAGTAATGAGAAACAGTATTGTAGCAAGAATGCTGCAACTTCTGGGCTACCAAATTTACTTTATCAATCCAGGGTTCATACAAACTTGGAGGTGACAGTGTTGTATACACAAGAAGATGTGATGGGTCCACTCTTTTTCACTATAAGCTGGTGATAGACCACTATGGTTTCTCAAACTAGCCATCTATTGATTCAGAAGACGCTTGATTACTAATAAGGAAAGGGGAAATTCAAACTAACTGGAACCTTGTGTTGAAATATGGCAACAAGAATATTCCAATTTAATTTGTCCTTGAATTAAATTATGAATTAAAATCGAATTTAGTCTCAACAGCTACTTGGAAATAATTAATTCATTCATTTTGAATTAATTAGTTGGAGAAATTCAAGTTAGAAATCTTTCTGAAGTCATGCAAGAGTTATCCCTTAAATTAAGGAGATAAGATTGAGTTATATTTGAGTTGTAATTAGTTAACTCAGTTTACTGAGTTAAGTCTAGTTAAATTAGTTCCAAACTATTTGAGGAACTAATAGTGAGTTAACAGTCAGTTGATGCATGCATGCACGCAACTCGTGCTTCTCCAGTTAACTGAAGATTCAAGTCATGCATGTCTATTCTGAGAAAGACTCAATTGAGATTAAAGTCAAGGACAGTGTACTATTAGTTGCATGTGTTTTCTCATGGAGAAAACTCATGCATGCAGTCAAGGATTTATCCTTGAGGATTGCGCAGCTTTGGAATATGAGGGTTTTCCACTTGGTAAGAGAGAATCATCCACAAGGAACAACGCAAGGAAATAGGTGCTTGGAGGGTAGACAGGAAGGATGGAGAGAAACCAAGATTTCTTGTGAGCATCTATGAGGATTGTACTGAGAGCTGGCTAGCTGTGAGAGCTAAGGCTTCATATAATTCCTATGTATTTCCACCATGTATGATAATACAATAGTGTGGGGTTTTTAGCTGAGGCTTTCCCCAAAGTATTTTCATGTGTACTGTGTAATTTATTCTTCTTCTTATGGTTATATTGTTCAGCTCGATCTTTAAGCTTCCAGAAATTGATAGTAGAAGTAGGGTATAGTATTCTACTTTGATTTATATTGCATTATCAGGCTAACCTACACAGATTTTCTACATGGTATCAGAGCGTGAACAATATACTGAGAAGAGAATTCGAAGTTTGAAGTTTGGGGTTGCAGGTGCAAATCGAATTTGTATCATACTTCAACGTTGGTCAATGGCGTTCTATGGCTTGAGACTCGAGTATGCCTTGGAAGGTAGCTCGAATTAAATAGCATGGAAAGATAGAATGGAGACTGTATTAGAAGACAATGGCTTGAAGGAATTAATTGATAAAGAAATCCCAAAGCCAGCTTCAACTAATGCACAAGAGTTGGATGAGTGGAAGAAGTGTGTGGTGAAGGCGAGATGGATCATCCTTGAGGGAGTTTGAAACCATATTGTCTCTAGTCTCCATGGGAAGGATACTCCATTTTCAATGTGCAAGACATTGAAGGACCTCTACCAGAATAGTAGCGACTATAGGAAATCGGTGCTCAAGGATAAGCTTTGAAGAATCAAGATGGAGAAGGGAAATACTATTTCCACATATCTAAACAAGCTCACCACCTACAAAGATGAGCTTGGTAGTGTGGGAATAACTACCGTCGATGATGATAAGGTGAGCCTCGCTCTCCTTGGCCATCCAAAGAGTTGGAATAGCTACCAGGACTCTGTGAATGGAAGGGAGAGACTGCCAGATTGGGAACGACTGTGGTCGGATCTTATGTAGGAGGAGATCAGGAGGGGAAAATGAGATGGTTCTTCATCCAAGAATGATGATGAATAAAATATGGCCTTAGCAAGTAAGGCAAGGAAAGGGAAGGGGAAGGCTTCCCATTTCAAATCGAATTCTTCTCATGGAGGGAAGAAGGGTGACATGTCTAAAGTAAGATGCTTTAATTGTCACAAGATGGGACATTATGTGACTAATTTCCCATCGAAGAAGTCCAAGAAGGGATCCTCGAAAGGATTAGAAGGTGATGCATTAGCCTCTCAGTTAGAAATGGACTTTACTCTCATCGCATGCATGGTGTCATTGATGATGGGTTGTGTCTGGTATCTTGACAATGGAGCCTCATTCCACATGACCGGTGCTAAAAATTTATTTAGTGCCTTGGAGGAGAAAGACATCAAGATGTGCATAGAGATGGGTGACGATGGAAGGTATAGTGTTTCAGGAGTGGGCACGGTTGCTTTTCAGAGGGAGCATGGTGCTCCTCTCACCTTGACAGATGTGATGTATGTGCCCTGACTAAAGAAGAACTTGGTATCAGTCATAATGTTGGATTACAAAGGCTACGATGTTGTCTTCAGTAAAGGAAAGGCATTCCTAAGGCACATAGCCACGGGTCAAACCAAGAGGATAGGGATTTGGGTGAAGAATCTCTATAAACTAGAGGTATATGATTGTGTAGCATTGAGTACGAAAGCAGAATTGGTGCAAACCCAAGACATTGGTGAGTTGTGGCACAGGTGGTTGGGCAATTTGCACAATGGGGCTTTTAAGATAATGCAGCAGATATCTACTGGACTTCCCAAAGGTAAACTTGAGCAAGTTGACACATGCAAAGGTTGTACCATGCGAAAGTACACCAAGTCTTCCTTTCATGATCGAGACAGTCGAGCAGAGGCTATCTTAGAGTGAGTTCATACTTATGTGTGTGGACCATTCTTGACGGAATCCACAATGAAGCAAAGGTATTATGTGATTTTCATTGATGAATATTCTCGTAAATTCTGGATTTATTTCATGCAGAAGGAGGACCAAACTTTCACAAACTTTTGTGATTTCAAAGCTTTGGTTGAGAAAGAGTCAGGGAAGAAGAACAAGGCCTTGAGAAGCGACAATGATGGAGAATATGTCTCTCAAGAGTTTAAGGAATATTGTGCAGCGGAAGGAATTAAACGAGAGTTGATGGCACCTCATAACCCACAACAGAATGGGGTGGCCAAGAGGAAGAATAGAACTATTGTAGGGGCAACACGGCAAATGCTGCATGACCAAGGCCTAGCACTTCACCTATGGGCCGAGGCATGCAACAAAGTGGTCTATTTGTAGAATAGAAGTTCGCTTCGCATACTTGGGATGAAGACACCAGAGGAAGCTTTCTTCGATAAGAGACCAGATGTGGGTCACTTCAGTATGTTTGTCTCATTAGTATATTGCCGTGGGACAAAGGATGCACGGAAGAAGCTTGAGCCGACAGCAGAGTTGGGGATATTTGTGGGGTACACTGATACACCTCACAACTATCGGGTGTACTTGCCTACCAGTCAGAGGATAGTGGTTCGCAAAAATTTCAAGTTTGATGAGCAAAAGGCCATGCGAGTTTCCCTTGAGAGGGAGCTCCAACTTCACGTTGTGGAGGAATTGTTGGTTCCTAAGGAGGAGGAGCCTCAGACTAATGCAGAGTAGCTTCATGCAGAGGTTCCATGAGTGGAGACTTCCACTCAAACAAAGTCTTCCAGAGATGGACGGAAGCACACAAGATAAGCTAACATATTATTGGAGGATGTGAGAGAGAATGTGGGAGCACCGTCTTCTCAGTGCAGACAGATGAGGTCACCTGAGAGGTACACTAGATACATGGCCCTTACTGGGGAATGTGTTGAGACTGAGCCATCTTCCTTTGAGGAAGCAGTGCAGCAACCAATTTGGTTTGATGCTATAGTGGAGAAGTAAGACTCCATAGTTCGTAACAGTGTTTGGGATGTGGTTCCAAGACTGGAGAACAAGTCAGTTGTGAGTTCCCATTGGCTTTACAAGGTAAAGCAAGTTGTTGATGGTAGTGTGGAGAAGTATAAGGCAAGATTTGTTGCCCGTGGCTTTTCACAGGTTGAGAGGATCATGTTGCCGCAGTATATTTTGATAGAGGAGCAAGATGCTGACACTTTGACAAAGGCATTATCAAAGTGTAAATTCGAGTTCCATAGAGACAGGATTGGGGTGACAGATAATCCCTTTCTTGTTGAGAGGGAGTGTTGAAATATGGCAACAAGAATATACCAATTTAATTTGTCCTTGAATTAAATTGTGAATTAAAATCGAATTTAGCCTTAACAGTTACTTGGAAATAATTAATTAATTCATTTTGAATTAATTAGTTGGAGAAATTCAAGTTAGAAGTCTTTCTGAAGTCATGCAAGAGTTATCCCTTAAATTAAGGAGATAAGATTGAGTTATATTTGAGTTGTTATTAGTTAACTCAGTTTACTGAGTTATTTCTAGTTAAATTAGTTCCAAACTGTTTGAGGAACTAATAGTGAGTTAACAGTGAGTTGATGCATGCATGCGCTCAACTAGTGCTACTCTAGTTAACTGAATATTCCCTCATCAGAAACTCATGCATGTCTATTCTGAGAAAGACACAATTGAGATTAAAGTCAAGGAAAATGTAATATTAGTTTCATGTGTTTTCTCATGGGGAAAACTCATGCATGAAGTTAAGGATTTATCCTTGAGGATTGCGCAGTTTTGGAAGATGAGGGTTTTCCACTTGGTAAGAGAGAATCATCCACAAGGAACAATGCAAGGAAATAGGAGCTTGGAGGGCAAAGAGGAAGGCTTGAGAGAAGCCAAGATTTCTTGTGAGCATCTGTGAGGATTGCACTGAGAGCTGGCTAGCTATGAGAGCTAAGACTTGGTATAATTCCTATGTATTTCCACCATGTATGATAATACAATAGTGTGGGTTTTTAGCTGAGGATTTCCCCAAAGTATTTTCATGTGTATTGTGCAATTGATTCTTCTTCTTGTTATATTATTCAGCTCGATCTTTAAGCTTCTGCAAATTGATAGTAGAAGTAGGTTATAGTATTCTGCTTTGATTTATATTGCATTATCGGGTTAACCTACACATATTTTCTACACCTTTTCCACTATAGTAAGGAAAGACTGAAATCAAATGCTTAAACACACCATTCATCTAACTACCTACTAAGATATCTTTCTTCAAAAGAATGCTAAGTTAACATGTGTATAATCCTACTGTCCTAGGCATGCGAACTGAAATAACCAAACACTCTATTGTGGTGCATGTAAATGAACACAATAACTCTTTTTCCTTTTTGTCTTTTTTTTGTGAAACTGTGAATGCTAAATCCTCTTGGTGATGTGGCAGATGGGTTAGAGATGGTAGTGGAAGGTCAGATGGCTTAGGAGGTGTTAGTGTCGGTATCTTCATCCCTCCATCAGTGATCAAATTCTCTTGTTGCATTCCATATTAGGTGTCTCGCTCAGTCAGCTACATTCCATTAGGATCATGGATCATCTGATGGTAGTGGCTTGTTGTACATTTTCCCCTCATGCCCTTTACCTGCTAACACATTACCATTCATCTAGATCATCTGCAGTCAATTTTTTGTTTCTAAATCTGCAAGAGTCATTTCTAGGGTTTTAGTTTCATTAGGTCTAGGGTTTCATCAAAAAGGTATTCAAAATGTCCAATAGTAGCCAGCAGGTGCATGAGGAAGTTGAATAAAGTTCCAGTACCAATAAAATTCATAATCTCATGCTCAGAAATGTATTTTTCCTCAAAACCCTGTTTTGAGGAAAAACAGAGTATTTTAGGTTTTTGTTGTATAAATTCATGTAATTTCAGTTCTCTTATATGTAAATCATTTCAGTGGCAACCCTGGTCACCTTACCAAGCTTCAGTAGCTCCATCCCCTACAAGGCAAACAAAAAATCAAGTCATTCAGTTCATCATAGGCAAAAATAAAGAAGACTGCCCCAAAAATAGAGTTTGAAAAAGTAAGTCACATTGAAAACATTATAAAAGTGGGTTTTATGAATGAAAAAAATTAAAGCTCTTGTATATAAATCATTTGTACAATTCAAAAAGCTCATTGGCACTTAAAAAAGAAAGATTGAGCAGAGTGAAGGCTGTGTTGAGCAAAGGAAGAATGCTTGGAGAAAATCTGTGCAAATTCGTGGGCATGGCACATTGGGTGAGAGGCGCAGTGCATACAAGTGGTGCGGCACATTGGGTTGCCCTCCACAGTGTTAAATTTACACTGGCGCGGCACATACAAGAGGCACAATGCGTTGGGTTTGTGGCGCAGTGCACAGGGCTTCAAGCCCGATTTCACCCACAAATTCGTTCAAACTGCCAAATTTGCTAAATTGCCACCTGCTCAAGTAAGTCATCATTCTTCCACTGCCGGTGAATGAGTTTTTCTTAAAGAGTTCATCGTGATTTAAAGAGATAAGCTTGAAACCCTACCTCCTTGCAATTTTTCTCAAAAACAAGTGCTTAGGGTTTGTAGTTTGTGTTTTTGCTGCCAAATTCCATTCCCTCACTCCCACACTCTTTGTTTCCCACATTCATTTTCTAGTTTCATCCCCATATCCCTAAATTCACTAACCCCATATTCCTAACTCCCACTATCCCAAACCCTAGCTACACATTCCTAAACCCTAATTGTTATCCCAAAATCTAAAAATTGTCCCTAAAACCCTTCTATTCCCTAAATTCCTTTAGCAACATTTCTAAAACCCCTCTTACCCTCTCCCTTCACAGTCCCTAATACATCTTCAAACATTTGGCAACAAAAAATCAAAATCACCATAAATCTCTTCATACTCATCAAGAAAATTCACACATTAGCAAGCATGGAATATGATCCTTCATATGACCGAGATGAACAGACACACAATGACTCTCCTACAGAAATGCATGCACCAAGGAGACCTCACAAGGGTGGAAAACATATACGAGAGGAGCCTACTTCACTTGCTAAGCTGCAGGCCTGCCCTCTTGCTATCACATGCTTCCAACACCAATCCTGTTATCAGTTCTGTGAGATGGTTGCTAGAGTCCAATATCATCATGAGTTAGCCCGGTTGTTTGTGTTTCATCTACATAATGGCCAAACCACTCTAGCTGGTTTAACATTCACCTTGACATCGGAGTCTATTTCTCTAGCAACAGGCATTCCTAATGTCGGAGAGCACTGGAATAAAAGGCAACAGATTGATAGGGAACACTATGAACCATACATCAAGCCTAGTTATTTGAGACAACTCAGCAGAGTTTTTCCCTTTCAGTACCTGAAACTCATATGCTCCCTTGATGAAACTCATAATGAAATATTTCAGCTGTGAGGGCCAGTTTTCTAGCCTATATGCTTATCATATCAGATTGTTGATGCACTTTACCAGGGTGAGAATGATGAATCTCCCCTACTTCATGTGCCGAAATATTGAGAAGATGACCACCCTAGTACAACAAAAGGCTCCTCAGCAGCAGTTTAACAATATATACCATTTTGCACTCATCAAGATTGTGGTCATGCATCAGCTTGGTCTGTAGGGCATCTCATGGGAGGATTTCATTTCTCATGAGTTCTTCACAGCTCCTTAGGTACCTACTGAGACTTTTCATGAGATAGGTGGACCTTCTCATCAGTAGGAGGGTCATGAGACATAGACCGCTAGTGTGCCAGTGTTTGCCACCTATCAAAAGGGCAGTAGACAATTGTTTGCAGCAGCAAAGCAAGTATTATCTCCACCCGGGGTGGAAGGGGTCTCACTTCCTTCATCAGCACAGCAGGTTCAGGACAAGGGCAAGAGGCCATTACATGATGAGGGGCCTTCAGGTGAGTAGGAGACCGATTTCATTCTCATTCAGGACAATGACACAGATTTGGGCCCACAAAGCTCAAAGCTCAAGGAGGTCATCCAAGAGCAACAGGCGGACATCAATGCTTTGTCCCTCAACTTGGAAAGAGCTGAGTGGATAATAAAGTACCTGGAGCAAAGAAACAAGAAACTAGAGGATCAACAAACCATAATGGAGCTAAGAAACATATGACAAAACTGGCAAGCTGCCAAAAGGAGGAAAGTCAAGTTCACAACACTTGAGCAAGAAATCAATGCTGATCGTGAGTATTGGTTGGAGAGGACTAATATCCACTTGGAGAGGATGCTGGAGAAAGCCATCAATGAGAAAAATATATTGAGAAACATGGCATATCATTATTTGTCAAGGAATATGGTGTGCCAAGCTAGAATCATGAGCTTGAAGACCATGTTGAAGAAGAGATCGAGGAGGAAAAAAGCACAAGATAAACTTCAGATCTTGGCTGAGGCTTCCTTGGCCCAACACAGCACTTGATGGAGAACACTTAGCTCAAATTTCAAAAAATTTGGGACACTTTTTGAATTTTTGAAATTTTTGGGCTAAAAAACAGAATTTTCTGCCCAATGCGCCGTGCCACTTGGCGCTTGCTTTTGATGGAGGCCTCCAAATGACAAAAACTCAGCATTTTTGGATTTGTCTTGGAAAAATATGCATGCCTACCAATGGCCAGGAAATTTTGATAGGTTTTGAGCCCCCAAAAAGGTCAAAAACACCCAAAAAATGACCTTACTGCCCCTATTTTGACACACAGGAAGCAGTGTTGGGAGAACTCAGTTTGGAGGGGAAAATGGAGGCCAAATTCAAAAATTCCACTTTTTCTGGAAAGTAGACAGTCAGACCTTTCCAACAAGCATACTTGGGAGAAAATTTGGACACTGGGAAGGCCTCCAAAAATAGGTGCTACGCATAGAGAAATCAGGGCGGCGCATAGGGGAAATTTTGCTCAGTTTGACCAAGTATACTCTGTTTTTCGCCTAGTTCCTTGACATTTTGACTTTTCTCTTTCTTAATGCCAAACTTATGATGTAATTTAATGTAAATTGATGGATATTGATGTAATTATGTCAAATTTTCACCCATGGAGGTAGATTCATCTATCAAAAAGTAGTTTGCAACTGAATGAATCAATTCCCTAGTTTCTAGAGGCAAGCTGTTCTACTACCTATTTTGTAGTTCTCAGTTTAGAATTACTTGGAACAGCTCCTAAACTTATGAGCTCGACCCATAGAGGCTAGGATGAGTTGTTGTTTGCTTATATCTTATGTTTTCTCAGTGATTAGCATGGTTGGACTTTTGGGAAAGCTTGGAGCTTCATTGTATACTCATTTCAACAGTTTGGCTAAGAATAGACCAGTGGTTTGCAACACTTTATGGGATTCATGTGGTATCTTGCTTTGGTATTGTGTTTTCCTCTGTAATTGTAAGTCTACATGTGATTTATGTATGCCATTATCTCTCTTTGTTTCATCTCAACTAAATCAAACAAGGATAAAGGTAGAATCCATTGAAATTGCAGTGCTCTACCTAGGGTTTGTTTAGTTATCTATGTTTTCAGCTGATTGAAGAGGATCCCTGAGTTTTTCATGCCCTTTTTAATCCTCACATGTCTAAAATCTCTCCATCTCACTCAATTTAAAGTACCAAATCACTTGCCTACCTTGCCCCATAGAGATCTCTGCAAAACTGAGCCTCATTCCCTGGACCCAAATATGCCTTTCACATTTGAGCCAACAAAACATCATCAAATTCAATCAAACACCTCTGTACACATACCTAGCCTAAAATTAGTCATCACATCAGTCATTTCAATCTTTCATTGGCCATATTTTCTGAGATTGACAAGGAGAGAGCCCTCTCCCAACCTGGTAGGGCTAGCTACCAGGTTAAGTGTGGTTTGATGTTACCCTAGATCTACCTTTCTCAGCCTGAGGTAGATTTAGGCCCTAACAGGAGGCAACTATGGGTCTTCTTCTATCTTCCTAGATGCTTTTTTCACAATTCAGCCTCAAACCAACCCACTACAGGTCGTCCTATAGGATGTCCTAATGCCTCCTACAGGATGTCCTAATGATCCTACAGGATCTCCTGTATTCCTACAGGATCCAACTGAGAGAAATAAGAGTGATTTGGAAGGTGGTGTAGGGCTTAGGGAAGGTGAATGGTGGGAGAAATAAGGCAAGAGAGTGACTATGACTTCTTCAGAGCTCAAAACAGAGTTTGTAAGATGTTTGGATATGCTCAACAACCCTGGAAAGTTGTTCTTATGGAATGGTGAATTAGGTGAGGTACATAGTGGCTTTTGATGATCATGGATGGATGAAGTTAGGTTGGGGTTGTTGGTCATGAGATCTCCCTAAACTGCTGAAACTTCTCCATTGCATCAATCACTGGTATTTATCCATGAATCATGTCAAACAAGAAAGATTTTCAATCAACTAAGAAAATAGAATTCCATTATCTAGATGCCTATTTCATGCATGGAAAAACTTGTAGAATAATGTGGAACACTATGGGATCTAATGCAAGGCTGAAGATATTAGAAATGGCATTTGAATCCTATTCTTGAAACTAAAAAAATGCTAGCCTAAATAGCAGAAAACCCTAAATTCCATAAGAAATCAGAATTCTGTCTTTTTGGGTTGCATAGGAGTTCTTTCCTCAAACCATGGTCCTTGAAGAGAGGAGTGAGGCAAAATCCACCCACTAATATATTTTTGGTATTTCTTTTATTTCTTTAACTTTCTAACCTACTCACTAAAGTATGGCACAAATGGAAGCAAACTAATCCAAATTCACAACTACTTGCAATGAAATAATGCCAAAACCAATTCAACCATTCATCTATGAAATCAACTAAACATACAAATACAAGAAGAGGAGCCTTTGCTGCTAGGGTTGGGCCCTAACCCAAGATATTCAACCCTCTGAGTCAGCTCAGTGTTGGATCAAGGAAATGCTTATTCTCATTATCATATCAGAAAAAATACATAACAATGTGTTCCACAACTCTTGAACTTGAAAATGCTTTGTGCTCTTACATAAAAAATATGAATCCTAATGAGGCTCTAGGCCTCTTTATTTATACCACTGAAGTATCCAATGAATTCCTTAAATCTAGGGAGGCTCGTCTCCCAAAATCAAGATGAACTGGCTCTTTAACTATCACTAGCTCGACGAGCATTTGCACCAGATGCTGCAAAGGAAATGTCGTAAGTCGATAGCACGTATGGAAGACGAGCATAAATGAAAACAAATGTGATATGTTATGTGATCTAAATATAGCCAAATTTGCTAAAATTTTTCGATTGGAATGTGAAGAAGCTCTGCAACTTCATGCGCTAGGGTTTTCTTCTTCAGCGACGGCGCCGACTTGTTGCATGTCTCGCTGCACTCTTTCTAGTCAACTGTGTGAGCATTCGCTCCTGTCCTGCTGAACCAGTGACATGGAGCCATCGCAGGGGGAGGCTCACCAAGCCCCCCCCACTCGTAACACCTCTGCGGCCCAAACAAAAGCTACTGACATGAATCGAGCCCCCTCTAGCAATGCTCAGAGCGTGGATATGAACAGCGACCCCACGGGCACTGCTGAACGCCTGCAACACACCAGGCAAGATTCAGAAACGCTACCAGACAAAAGCACAGATCCGGAAGGCAATACGACCTCTCCGAAAGTCACTTCTACCACCTGCTGGCTGATTGCTGCAGAACGGCCCAAGATTGATCTACCCAGCCAGCGGATCAATACCCAAATCCAGTACATGCGAGATCATGCACTGATTGGTAAATTCATGGGCTTTTGGCCCACTGAGAAGGCACTGCATGGATGGATCAAGACCAAGTGGAAGCCGAAAGGCCAAGTCACGCTCCAACTCGGTCCCAAAGGGTTCTTCACAGCCATCTTCAATTGCCTGGAGGACAAAAATCGGGTCATGGACGAAGGCCCCTACTTCTTCAACTCTTCCGGACTATATCTCCGTGAATGGATTGAAAGATTCAACCCGGACACTGAGGATTTTAACTGGGCGCCGGTCTGGATCAGGTTGTATTCCCTGCCCTTGGAATACTAGGACGAAGAATCTCTCAAAGACATTGGAAACGGTCTTGGAGAATTCATAAAAACGGCGGAGGAGACCAAGCTCAAGCGCTACACTTCCTATGCTCGCATCTGCGTCTTCATGCACTTAGCCAGTGCCCTGCCAGATTCGGTAAGTCTCTACCATGATGACTTTGAATGGGTTCAATCCATCGATTATGAACATGTGCCTTTTAGATGCAGAAAATGCCATACCCATGGTCACCTCTTTCGAGATTGCCCCTTGAATGCCCCTCCCAGCAATCCCTCTGCCACCTCCTCCGCCCCGGACGCGGAGGGCTTCACCAAAGTCCAAAACCGACGCCGCCGCACCAAGAAAACCCCTGCATCTAACCCTAATGGCCCTTCACAGAATCCTAAGCTGCCTCACTCTCACAACCGCTATGAAATCCTAGCCAACACTGATCCTAACGCCCAGCTTGAGCAAACCTCCTCTCAACCCCCACCGAATGCTGAGCCTGGATCCAGCGCTGCCCCTGCTGGTCACATGGAAGTTGATACAACTACGGTAGATGCAGGACAAAGCAGTCTCATTGAGGAAGAAGCGGAAATGGTGGACATTGGAGACCTAGACATATTTACCCTGGAGCAAGCTTGCAGAAAAAGGGAATATGATCAGATCTCAGAAAAACAAATTGAGAACCTCACGATGGCACTCTCACACGCGCAGCAACATCAGAAAACCCTGGCCATTCAGCAAGGCAGCCCTTGGGATGGCAAAAAATTGTTTAAAGAATCCAAGAAAAGAGGTCGGAAGACTGATTTGCAAAGAACTATCCTCGTTGGGGAAATTCTCATGGAATCTGGTAGGTATCCAAAACTTACCAAGTTCTTCTCACCTCGTGAAAGCAGTACCCAATGAAACTTGTCTCATGGAATATAAGGGGACTCAATGGCCCCTCCAAACTTCGTATGATCAAGAACCTGATAAAGATGGAAAGACCCCAAGTCTTATTCCTCCAAGAAACTAAATGCAACAGCCTCACTCTAGACCCCATTCTCTCAAAAGCCTGGCGGGGTTGTCAATCTATGGCAGTCGACGCCTCTGGAGCTTCTGGAGGTCTAGCAATTGTCTGGGATCCTCGCACTGTATCTATAAGCGATGCTCACGCAGCACACAACTTAATTCAAGTTTCTTTCCACATCCTTGGCACCAACTTGCATGGCCATCTCTCCAATGCCTATTTTCCCCAAGATGTTAGTAGGAAAATAGCATTGCTGGAAACTATTGAGCTTCTCAATTCCAACAGATCTCATCCTCTCTGGATTTTAGGAGGGGACTTCAACATGATAACCTGTCCCGAAGAAAAAAGAGGCGGCAGGGCAAAGATGGTTTCGGACAGCACTCACTTCAAAGAGTTCATACAATGAAACTGGTTAATTGATCTCCCCTTTGCAAACGGCACTCATACCTGGAACAATAAGCGATCTGGGTCACAGCAAATCGCTTCCAAATTAGATCGCTTTCTCTTCTCCGACAATGCAATTCACATTGGGGGCGACTTTCAGACTTCCATCCTGCCTCACTCTGGCTCGGATCACTGGCCCATCTGCCTCTAATGGTCCAGACCAGGAGACTGCGTCAAAAGACCTTTCCGATTCGAAGCTTTTTGGCTTACACATCCAGGATTCAGGGAAATGGTACACTCAGCTTGGAAAGCCTTCATTCCGCCATCAGGATCCAAAATGTACCAGTTTCAGCAACGCCTCAAAGATTTGAAGGCACACATTAAGGATTGGAACCATTCTACTTTCGGCAACATCTTCCAACAGCAAAAACTCATCGAGCAGGAAATGGCGGAGTTACAACGCCAAATCATCCTAGAAGGGCGCAATGAAGCCACCACACAGAAGGAGCAAAGCCTGTTCACACAATTAGAGGAAAGGAGGCAGCAAGAAGAAATTTACTGGAAGCAGAAATCTAGAATCAGATGGTTGAAAGAGGGGGAGAGGAACACTAAGTTCTTTCATCGATCCACTGTTCAGCGTCGAATGGGCAACCACATCGGCTTTCTCATAAATCAATCTAGAGAGAGACTGGAGGATCATCAAGCCATAGAGGGGGAACTAGTCAACCATTTCAAATCGGTTCTATGGGAAGACAACACTGATCGGCAACCAGCCATCACTAGAATTCTTCAACACGTGCCCAAACTGATCACGGAGGACCACAATCAGCTCCTTCTTCGCCCGGTCACACTCCTGGAAGTGGAGCAAGCAGTGGCTCAAAACAAAGCAGATAAAGCACCAGGACCAGATGGGTTCACCTCCAATTTCTTCCACCACTTCTGGGAACTTATAAAAAATGATGTTTGGCATCTTGTGGAGGAATCCAGATCCATGCACTGGATCCTACCGTCGCTCAATGCCACCTTCATCACCCTAGTCCCTAAAGAAGACCAGGCGGCTACTCCCGACAAATTTCGCCCTATTGCCCTCTGCAATGTCATATACAAAATCATCTCGAAGGTCATCGCCAACAGACTCAAGCCGCTGCTCCCCATGCTCATATCCCCAGAGCAAACTGGATACGTTGAGGGCCGCCAAATTCTTGATGGCATAATCCTCACTCATGAAGTCATCCACTCGCTGAAGAAGCACAAAAAGCCAGGTATGCTTTTAAAAATCGATCTTTCCAAGGCTTTCGATAAATTAAATTGGAACTATATTCGTCAAATGTTAGCTGCCTATGGCTTCAGCCCCACCTGGATCAGATGGGTCATGAGCCTTATATCTTCCTCCTTCTTCTCTATTCTTGTAAATGGCATTCCCTCCCCTCCCCTCTCCCCCTCCCGGGGTATCCGGCAAGGAGATCCCCTCTCCCCCTTTCTCTTCGTTCTCATGGCCGAAGGCCTCAGTCGCTGCATCTCCCATGCTCTTCACACCCAGCGCCTCCGAGGCATTGCAGTCCATGGAGCCACTCCTATCACCCATCAGCAGTTTGTTGACGATAATATGCTTTTTGGTCATCCTGCGGCCCAGGAAGCCCACACCCTCAAAGGATTGCTTGATCTTTTCGCTGAAGCCTCAGGCATGAATGTTAACGCCTCAAAATCACAAATCTTTTTCTTCAATACTGCCATACCTATCCAAAACCGTATTGCCAGAATCCTCAATTTTTCCATTGCAAAGCTTCCTGATAAATACCTGGGAGCACCCCTGACTGACTCTGCTCTCAAGCACTCGGCCTGGCAAAATCTACTCTGCAAGCTCGAGGCCAGACTCTCTTCCTGGACCTATCGCGCTCTCAACCTTCCCAGCAGACTCATCCTGGTCAAGGCGATTCTTCAAACCATGCCCCTATATCTCTTCTCTGTGCTTGCAGCCCCCAAGTGGGTCCTTAAGCAGATCAGAGCTCTCCAATGACAATTCCTGTGGGGAGCTTCAGGACATAGCAGGAAATGGGCGTTAGTGAAGTGGACTACGATTTGCAAACCCAAGAGTGCAGGAGGCCTTGGCCTGCGCGATCCCCAGCACAGCAATGCGTTGATGGGAGCCAAGATATGGTGGCGCTGGCTAACTTCACCTCAACGCCCATGGGCCCAGCTCTGGACTGCCAAATACGCGAATCATCGCCCTCCCTCTGAGCTAATCCACCTCTCTGCAGTCGACACAGGATCACAAATCTGGAATGCAGCCAAGCAACTCCGTCACCTAATCCAAGAGCACAGTTTTTGGGAGGTTTGCAACGGCCACACAGCCCGATTCTGGACTGATTCTTGGCAACAGCAACCTAATCTGCTTTCTATCATCGAACCGCCCCTACAACCTGATCAGATCCACACTATTGCAGCTCCTATCTCTTGCTTCTGGGAGGAAGACCCTACACAGGGATACCGACGCTGGAAATCGGCAGCTTCATGCCTAAATAATCAGCAGGATCAGTCGGTCTCAGCTCTGGACGCAACACTGAACAGCAGAAAGATCAGATTCTCAAACAAACAGGACATCCTTCGCTGGGGCCACTCATCAAAAGGGGAGTTCACCACTAAGGAGGCTTATGTTATTCTAACTCAGAATCAGGATCCTTCTGACCCTATTTGGAAAAAGCTCTGGTCATCCCCTACATGGCCGAAAGTCTCCACATTCCTCTGGCTGCTTTGTCACAAAAAGATACTCACTTGGGACAATCTTCTCAAAAGAGGATTTGTTGGACCCTCAAGATGCCCCAACTGCAACAGCCTAGAGGAAAACATCACTCATCTCATGATCCATTGCCCTCTGGCGGCCTTCTTATGGGAGAACATAAGCGCGTATTGCAGAAGAGATGGTAGGAGCTCAGGAGACTTAAACACTATCCTTCGCAACTGGCCCCCGGTGCCCTACAACAGCACCATCCTCAACACCCTATGGAAACTCATTCCCGGAATCACTCTTTGGACCATATGGAAGGAGAGAAATAAAAGGATCTTCAAAGACCAGTCCACCCCGCAAGAGATCTTATGGAACAACCTATGCAGCAATCTTCAGGAGACCCTAGCCCTTCAAAAATGGAAGCGGGAGGACCTTCCAACTCTCCCTATCGAACAACAAATTTGGAATAGATGGCACTTCAATCTCCATGTTGACCTCACCCCCACAGGCAGCCGGGATCCCCAGATGGACACACCCGACTCTTGGATCCCTCCTCCAGCTGGCTTTTTAAAGCTCAACTTTGATGGGGCATCCAAAGGTAATCCGGGGGAAGCAGGATTTGGAGGGATCTTTAGGGACCACAATGGCAGTCCAGCGCTCATCTTCTATGGCTCTATAGGATGGGATACCAATAACTCTGCGGAGCTTGAAGGTCTGTGGCAGGGCATACAGCTAGCCCAAAGGTACAACTTTTTCCCTCTTGAAATAGAGGGTGATTCTCAAATCCTAATTAATATGGCCCAGAAACTCCTCTCTGGCTCCCCTCCTTCTCGGGTGGCCAATAGTTGGAGATTGATGGCCAGGCTTGAACTCATAGCGGGCTAGTTGCATGATAGGCGAGCTATTTGCTTCAGGCACACCAAGCGCACAGGCAATAAGGTTGCAGACCTTCTGGCAAACTTAGGCGCTGGGAGCCCCCAGACTCTCACTGAAGGACCTCTCTCCAATATTCATGACAGCAAACTTCATCAAGAATGCACTTTGTTGGTGCAACAGGACTACAATCTCCCGGCTGCGGGTGATTAAGGGCGTCCAGAGGGATGTAATGCCACGGGAGAGCACGTGGCCAAGCATACGGCTGTATTTACTTCCCACAGCCATGATCTCTGTGGAAATCCACCACCCCATGCAACATTTAAGCTGGTGGGATAGTCGAGGATACGATCCTCCCTTCATGAATGCCTGTCTTTGCTCCAAGTTCATTCGGTTTTTCAATTCCCCTCTCCGTCTGGTCGCTTGGCCTCTCTGCAACACCCTCCGGAGCTTCATGTCTAGACAGATCAAGCCTCTCAATTTCAGATGCCCTAAGGAAGCCTCCTCACCCAGCTTCCGCACTCAGGTTGGCCGACGTTGTCCGCTCACCTGCTGCTTAGATTTATCTCCTAGCCTGCACTTTACCCACAATCCTTTCTGTTCTGGTTTGGTGGCCACCTCGTCTGAACTCTGGGATACTCTGCCTCCTCGCTTCCTGTCTGGTCCCACCCTTGACCTTTGTCCCACTATGCCTAGACTGCGGCATAGGCTTCGATGCCGTCGGGGTAGCGCGCGAGCTTCCTCTGCCAGAAGATGGCGCTCTCATTCTGACTCCTCGGCGTCGTCTTCCTCTGCTGCCAGCTTCGAGCAGCCTCGAGAGGGACGCCACTCTAGCCCAGTGCACAGACGCAGATCCCTCGCCTCGCTCAGACCCTGCTCCGGTTCCTCCAGGCCTCCTGCTGACTCCCGCCCTGTCGCGCCCCTTCACAATCCTTCCACCGCCATTTTCCATTATCAAAGCAGTGCCAACGAGCCTCTGATCATCGCCACGGTCACTGTTTCTTTCAAAGAGGTCGCCGAGACCACTCCCGCCCCTCCGCCTTCATCCCATCCGAATAATGAGCCTGCGTCCTCTCCCTCTCTGCACTCCATTCTCCCTGCAGGTTTTGTTGCTGCGCGCAAAGGAGGAGAAGGCTGTTCCACCAACCCTCAGGCTGAAGGTTCCCAGGCGGGCGTTCAAGATGCTGAGCCAGCTGCAATTCCGAGCAACCCGACCCACACAGATGAAAGCGCAGGATGGTGCAGGATAGAAGAAGAACAACCCTCAGGCGACTACGGCCTCTAGTTGATCTACAGGTCCAAGTAATCCTGCTAGGACTCTTTGACTTTTTGGCATGTACTGTTGTTTTAGTTCTCAGGCACAAACTTAGAATGAGTCGGTTTCCCCTCGTGGGCGACTCTGTTTTTTGTTTAATACTGATATGCTAAAGCTGGTTTCCTCGGAAGAGGCAGCTCTCAAACAATGCTCGAGCTGGTTTCCCGCACAGGGCAGCTCAATCTTTGATATTTTGCTGACAGTTTGCCTATTGAAGGCCATGATAGCTTTGTACCATATGTTTCCATAATAGAATTAGACTTACTTAGAAAAAAAAAAAAACTGTCACTAGCTCGACTGCCTTCTGATCTTCATGACTCGAATGCTTGCAAACCCAAGCTAGTGTGATTTTATGGAGGAATATTCGAATGAGTGAGGTTAAATGAGGAGGATATATCTCCTACAATCTCTCCTCCTTGTCTCATTCACGGTTTTTCCCTTAATTAGCCAAAATTACCATGATTTTCACTCAAAAACCTGCAATCAATGCACATTAGTCCACTAGACATAACATCTTACTTTTACTCATCTCATTAAGGAAAATATAATCAAAATATGTAAGGAATTATTGTTATAGACATTTTTGGGCACTGCAACCCCAAGCATAAAATGTCCATAAACCAAGGGCTCCTAAGTCCCTAAAAGTGTTGTTCTAACCCCTAAAGGAACAAGGTCAAATGATTACAGCTTCTCCCAGAAGTTCTCCATGAAAAACTGCTCAGAACTGGTCAAAACAGGATCATTTCACCTGCTCCATAGGCAAAGTGCGTTGCATCTCACCTAAGTACACTCTGTGGGTGCATTGGATTTCAAAAAACCCTTCTATGGGGTGCGATGGGAGAGAAGTGACAAATGGCAGTGTCAATCTGCGAGGTGGAGAGGCATGGAATCTTCCAGAAACTTCTCCTGTGACACTTGCCTCTCTAAATTTGACCAAGGATGAGTAAGAGATCATCAATCTCCAAGTGGAAGCAAAGAACTATCAGAGGGAAGACACTAATCAAATCACAAGCTAACTCATCTCCCTTACAGATATCTATATATGGATCCCTCATCCCAGAGATCCAGAGGCTGGAATTTTGCGTCTTGTAAGGAATTGTTGTTGGTTTCTTGAGACAACATCATACTGTTGGGTGATCTAAGCTTTGTATGAGGTGAAGAAGGGCTTACTTGCTGAGAGGATGATGCTGGGTCAGAACAACTAGTTGTAACTCCCTTGGCTCTTTCTTGATTATCATAAAAGTTATTCAAGTTTTCCTCCATACTCTTGTGTCATTTATGTTTTATGCATTTGTATGGTCAATTTACATCTGATCCTAGATTGTTTATGATTATAGATCCATGTTCTTGTATAGTGTGTGCTACTCTGATTCTACAGGTACTCTGTGAAGCTGGGCGTGCAAAGAATCAAGTAGCAAAAGACTATCAGAAGAGAGAGGAATCGAACTAGGAGCCAAGCGCAAGACAGAGGTTGGTCTCTCTTGTTCTTCTCTCATCTATATTTCATAAAGGAAAAATGAAAGTAGCTTTACTCTGTTTGTTTCTAAGGTAGCTACCACACCTTAGTGGGATAAGCAGTTCTGTATAGACACTTTTCCCTGTAACAAAATGGCGACTCCACTGGGGAGCAACTAGGTTGTTTGTTTATCTTCCTTGTTGTTTATTTTATAAACTTACAGACGGAGCCTGAAGTCGAGCCAGGTAGCTTTCGAACTGCATTTTCTATGCAAATGAAAAGTAGATAAATGCCGCTTCAGTCAATCTCCAGGTTTTGTTTATGAATTAAACAACTGATTTACAAACTCTCGGATTGCCCTTGTGGTAGCTCTAGTAACCTCCTTAGATCTACCCTCATTGTTGATTTACTAATTACCATTTGCTCAGCCAAAACCCCTGAACTGAACTGCAAACTGTGACCCGGAGCCCAAGCAAAGTCTCGTCTCTGGCCCAGTACAGGCTCTGTTTTGTGAATCTGAAATTCAGCGCACTTCCCGAGTGTAGTAGGTGCGCTGCATTTCAAGTTCACTGTGTTACAAGTGCGCTAATCAGACTAGGCATCGTTCCTCAATTTTGGTTTCTGTGTTCATTCTTTTCAGTTCTATTCATGAGTTTTGCTACTTGTAATCAGTATATCTCTGTTTGAAACCCCTTTTCCTTGCTGTTATTCCGCCTCCATTGTGCAAAGAACTGTAAATGTTTTTGTGTATTTGTTGAGTCATTTTCAGTTCTCCTTTGCAAAAAAGTAACGTAGTTGTACTGTCGTTTCTCGATTTGAAAGTGTCATAAGTGTCGTTTTTAGTCATAGAAGAGAGTCTGATTGCTCTTGATAGTCGATTACCTTGTTACCATTGTATTTGATCTGAATTTGTAGTTTTTCTAGTGTCGAAAGCAAGTATTCATTTCCAAATCGTAAAGTGTTGTGATTGTCTTCATTTTTGATTTGAAAAGAAACTTGTTAGTAATTGTCGCTTGAAAAGTAATTCAGATTTACGCATTAGCTTTCTTTTTATCATTCACATACTAAGAAAGCCGAAAACAAATACATGCATGTGCATTTGCATTTAGACTGTTTGATTGGTTTGATTTAGGACAGTGCATATAGTGTGTGCTCTTTGCTCTTTGTGAAAGAATACTGTCTCTCTTTCCTTAGTAGCTAGGATTTTCATTGCAAAAAGAAGATAAAAGACTGTTTATCATCTTAGATTGCATTTTAGGAATTGTACATCTACATCTCGCGGTGAACCTGAAAGGCAAATTTCTTAAGCATGATCAACTATAAAATAAATTTAATGAATCTAACAACGCTTTGGAACCTAACGCACAACATCTAGAAGTCTAGGCTAGAGACGTATTCCAGTGTCGTAAAGCCTAGTAACTATTGTTCTCACTAATGGTTGGGTGATTCCTCCACTTTGAGACGATAAATGCCAGTACGGACTTGTGCTCCCACGTACCGTCGAGTATATTTTGGGAGACCACAATAGGCTTAATCCTTTATCCATAGGAAGCCGTGTCTGCCGCCCTATCGATCGCAATGCGCTAAACACAGCATTCGGAAAGATTGACTGTCATATCGTAAAAAGTATTCTGCAATTTTGCGATTGGTTTGGTAATCCCTCTACCTAGATTTCCAGAGCAGTCCCTTTCGTTCCTTTTTAGACTCCTTAACGGAAAAGGTCCATCTAAGCACTTGTCACTTCAGGCTCATTAAAAATCGAAGGCAACTAGAGTCATCTTTTTTTTTTTCTCGACTCTTTAAAATTGAAAAAACAAGTTGTGTCAAAGCGTCTAAAATTTATTTTAAACGGAATAATCATCACCCTTTCCTACGTTAATCTTAGGTTGAGAAAATGGAATCCACCAACCAAGGAATTCCCCTTGGAGGAAATCCTAGTCCCTTCTCCTCTTGGGGAGATGTTGGTGCACCCCATATGGCCACATTGTTGCTTCCAGGACTGACAATCGGCTTGCCTGTATGGCTCTTCTCAACCTCTGTCGTTCAGAACACTGCAATTCCTAAACAATCAAGTCAGCAACTAGACGATTCCAGAGTTACCGATCATTCACCTCCATTTGATTGTTTACCCCTTTTGAGGAAAAGCTGCGAAGAGTGATCCCACTAGCCATCCTTGTAACACTGCCGTGATTGGAAAATTCCAAACCTTACCTGGAATTAGCTGCTACCCAATTTTATCACTCGTTCCTCAAAAGATGAGTCTCCTTTAAGCTCTTTTCAACTGACTCGTAAAATATGAAAAGATTGCCGAGCCATTGGCCTCTCCAGCTCGTTAAAGGGACCGGAAGTGTTATCCCTCCTTTAGATTTTAATCTTTTTGGACCTGATGGATTATTACACAAAAAGATCGAGCGCTTGTTTTTTTCGGCTCGTTAAAAGGATCGAAAATTCATCCCTTCTGTATTGTTTTATACTTTTTCGGACTTAAGGGATTAGATGACGAAAAAGGAATTTTGGAGTTTCCTTTACGTCCCTTTTCAGACTCTCTAAAATTGAAAAGGACCGAGTTATCTTTGTCGTTAAACTCGTTAAAACCTAATAGCGACAAACTTGTCCATAGCAGACAAGAACAAGTTTCACTATCGCTAGGCTCGTTAAAACATAGCGATGGGTTTTCCCGAAGGGAAAATTATAGAACAAGCATATGTTATCCTCCTCAAGCTTGACAAAAATAAAGAGGTACTGGTCAGCAATGACTGGGGAAAAATTGGGAAGAAAACTTGAAGAAACTTTGTTGGTAGCAAGTCGCTCTTGAACATGACACTTTCACTCCGCATCCAAGTCGAGTTGGGTTGTTTCATTCACCGGTCACATCACCATGGTCCCATCACACCATCCACATTTGGGGTTAATGCTACCATTCCATCACGTCAGTGTCGCCGATATGTTCAAGAGAAGTCATTCAGAGAATTCACTTGTGTCTCACCCGCTACAATACATTTACACTCCATTCTTTCATGACCGCCACCCTGAACCTTATGTCATGAGATCGTTTTCACCTCCATTAAAATCATTTGCTCCGTTCCATGTCATTGATGTGGGATTCATTAAGGCCCTCCTATGACGGATCACTTCTTGTCGACATCAGCTCATTATCCAAGAAGTCGATCTAGGGACACCCCGTTCAGTACTTTGAAGCTTGCATGCCTCAATGGCAAGTTTCTCACTTCCGGCGACAGGTTTACATCAATGGCCTTCGACCGAAAGATTTTGCGTGGTGTTCGACGCCAAGTCCTTTATTCACACCACGTGAATTGTACTGCAGTACCTTGAGGGTCATTATCATTATCGGTGATTCCTCTCGCGCCTGTTAACAGCTTATATCATTGGCTGGTAATTAGGCGATGTCTTTCCATGTTCGACTCCAGAACATCTCTCGCATGGATAGACTTGTACTTCGAGTGAAGATCGAACGAGATTGAAGACCCCAGATCTAGTTTTATCCATCCGGGTTGTGATATATATTCAGGGAAATAAAGACATCAAATGTACATCGTTGCTACACTGATAATCATCCAATCAAAGGGATGATGGCTCTAACAGAATCATAAGTATACACTCAGACGATTGTCTGTCCTATGTACATGAAAATGAATTTATAAAGCTAAGCATGGGAATGCCCGCCTCAGCTAGATCATGAAAAAATTATGAAGATAATGCATTGTATTGTATCTTATTACAGGTCTCCTCCCAGCTTGAAAGAACTTCAGATCCTCATAATAAAGCATTTCAACCGACATCAAAAAAGATTAATGACCTCATGCTTTAGGGGGAAACTGTTATAGACATTTTTGGGCACTGCAACCCCAAGCATAAAATGTCTATAAACCAAGGGCTCCTAAGTCCCTAAAAGTGTTGTTCTAACCCCTAAAGGAACAAGGTCAAATGATTACAGCTTCTCCCAGAAGTTCTCCATGAAAAACTGCTCAGAACTGGTCAAAACAGGATATTTCACCTGCTCCATAGGTAAAGTGCGTTGCATCTCACCTAAGTACACTCTGTGGGTGAGTTGCATTTCAAAAATCCCTTCTATGGGGTGCGATGGGCGAGAAGTGACAAATGGCAGTGTCAATCCGCGAGGTGGAGAGGCATGGAATCTTCCAGAAACTTCTCCTGTGACACTTGCCTCTCTGAATTCGACCAAGGATGAGTAAGAGATCATCAATCTCCAAGTGGAAGCAAAGAACTATCAGAGGGAAGACACTAATCAAATCACAAGCTGACTCATCTCCCTTACAGATATCTATATATGGATCCCACATCCCAGAGATCCAGAGGCTGTAATTTTGCGTCTTGTAAGGAATTGCTGTTGGTTTCTTGAGACAACATCATACTGTTGGGTGATCTAAGCTTTGTATGAGGTGAAGAAGGGCTTACTTGTTGAGAGGATGATGCTGGGTCAGAACAACTAGTTGTAACTCCCTTGGCTCTTTCTTGATTATCAATAAAAGCTATTCAAGTTTTCCTCCATACTCTTGTGTCATTTATGTTTTATGCATTTGTATGGTCAATTTACATCTGATCCTAGATTGTTTATGATTATAGATCCATGTTCTTGTATAGTTTTGTGCTACTCTGATTCTACAGGTACTCTGTGAAGCTGGGCGTGCAAAGAAGCAAGTAGCAAAAGACTATCAGAAGAGAGAGGAATTGAGCTAGGAGCCAAGCGCAAGACAGAGGTTGGTCTCTCTTGTTCTTCTCTCATCTATATTTCATAAAGGAAAAACGAAAGTAGCTTTACTCTGTTTGTTTCTAAGGTAGCTACCACACCTTAGTGGGATAGCAGTTCTGTATAAACACTTTTCCCTGTAACAATTATGAGAAGAGTTGATTTAAATAAGCTTGGATGTGTATTAAGGTCCATATAGTTACCCAGTGATGAGGATCATCACACTGATCATGTCTATTGGCATATCTTCTTACATCTTTATGGAGATTGTGCCAATAGTAAGCAGCTTCTAAAGCTTTGAAATTTTTTCTCTTGGCAGAATAATGACCCCCATAGGGCCCATCATGGTAGGCTGAGAGGATTTCAAATATCTCCTTTTCCCTGACACATCTCCTTAAAATTTGATCTGGTCCTAGTTTGAAAAGGTTGCTCCAATCCAAGTTAAAGGGGCACTTTTCCTTACAAATTTTCTCTTCTCCCTAGATGACAAATTTGGATGAAATCTCCCAAAAAGCAGGTAGTTGGCTATGTCAGAAAAATAGGGAGAGAGCACTAAGATAGAAAATAGGTGCTCATCTATAATTTGATCATCGACCACCCCTTCATCACCTGTAGGGAAAGTAAGTCTATAAAAAAAAAATGCAACTACATTTTCTTTTCCTAGCTTGTCAATGATAGTCAAATCAAATTTTTGTAACAATGACAACCATATAATTATCTTAGCATTCAAATTAGGATTATTCATCAAATATTTTATAACTTCATGATTAGTATGCACAAAAGTTTGATACTCAGTGATATATTTTTGAATTTAAGGAGTGTACAACAACTAAGAGTTCTTTTTCAGTGACAGTGTAATTCAATTCAACCTTAGGCATACTTTTACTAATGAAATAAATGGCATAGGGTAACTTATCATCTATTTTCCCCAAGGCTTCCCCCACAACTTTATATGATGCATCAATATGGATATGGAAAGGAAAAGCCCAATTGGGACCCCTAAGTATGGGTGTAGTGGTCAATTTCTCTTTTAATATTTCAAGAGCCTCTTGACAGCTATGTCCAATAGAATTCTGAGTCCTTGGCCAGTAATCCAAACAATGGTGAAACCACTTTACTAAAATCCTTGATAAACCTTCTATGTTAAATAGCTAAGCCCAATAAACTTCTAACATGCCACTGCTTTTGTGGAGTAGGGACACTTTTTATGATGGAAATATTGTTTGGGTCCACCTCTATCCCCTTCTAAGATATGGAATGACCAAGGAAAGTCCTTCCAATCATTAAGAATTCACATTTCTCAGGACTCAGTGAGAGGTTCATTTAAATGCATTTTCTCAAGACTTTACCTCGATTCGAGAGAGCCTCCGGGAAGTCACATCTGTAGGGAGTGAATTCATCCATGTAGATCTCCATAGATTCATGAACAAGCTCAACAAATATGCTAAAAAAATCCCTTTGAAAAGTGGAAAGGGCATTGCATAGACCGAATGGGAGGAATCTATAAGAAAAGTTACCCCAAGGACATGTAATGTAGTCTTGTCTTGGTCTTTAGGGCTGATCTGGATCTAATTGTAACCACTAAATCCATCCAAGAAAGAGAATAACTTCTTCCCTAGGAGACCATCTAAAACTCTGTCAATGAAATGAAAAAGGAAATGGTATTTCTTTGAGGCCTTGTTTAGTTCTCTATAATACACACAAATCCTCCACTTCCCATTATTCTTTGGGAATAAGACTAGAGGGGACACCCACTCACTATCTGAGATGGGGTATATGAACCCTGCATCCAATAACTTGTGTAATTATTTCTTTACTATGTCCTTAAGGGTTGGGTTCATTCACCTCTGAGGTTGGCGCACATGTGTGCATCCCTATTTGATGTAGATGTGATGAGTACAAATTGAGGGATGCACCCCCTTCATTTGTTTATAGTCCCAAGCAAAAGTACCTAGGTGTTCTCTTAGCATATTGCACAATTTCTCTTCTTGTTTGGACAAGAGAGAGGGTTAATATTTAAGGTTCTAGATGGGCCAAACTCTACAAATTTGAAATGTTCAAGACTTGGTTCAACTAAGCATAACTCAGTCCAAAGAATACTCTTAGATTCTTTCACTAGTTCGTCAAGAGGAATGGTATTGGGGGGTAGGTTCTGAAGGATATGGTCAATGAGGTCATCTTCATCAGGTTTCCCCCCTCATATAAGATCATCTAGGGTACATATTGGGTAGGATGTTGTGTTATACACTTCATCTTATTCCTACTCTTCTAGACACAAGGCTAATCCATGCTCAATGGATGGCTGAGCAAGACGATACAATACCAATTGTTTAGACAAATGTCCATTCTTAATGGTCATGTTTCGAGCCCTGCAACTAATGTAAGAATCTGCAATGGCTAACCATGGCCATAGCCTTCCCAAAATGAGAGGATAACCATTGAACTTTGTTTTTGGATGCAGAACTAGGAAGTGACTAGGATACTCCCAAGAGTCAGTGGAGACCATGACATCCTAAAAAACACCCTCAGTAGCTATTGTGGATTTGTCTCCAAGTTGCAACATTGTATTGGCCTTTCTCAAAGGTCATTGGAGGTTTAAATTTAGCATTGTTTCTTTAGTCATCAAATTGATGGTAGTCCCAAGATCAATTAGGGTGTGAGGGGTGGTGATTCCATCAATGTGAACATCCACTACTCGACTTCCATGGTCTAAGTATTTTGGAAAAAATACTCTCCCCAACATAAAATCATATAATTTACCAACAACATTGATGGTGTGGGTGTCTCTTTTTCTTCTCCTAGGATGTTTGAAACATTTCCCCTTGATAAGATTATTATAGATGGGAACATCCTTAATAGCCCAGAGAAGGGTATTTTAACACACATATTATTCAATTCTCCTAAAATTTCAATCTCTTCTGGGGTGTGTTGGCTAGGGTGGATCAATCTCTTAGGGAAAGGAGGTGGATTTACTTTACAGTTACTCTCTTCCTTTTTCTCTTCAATCTCTTCAGGTGGAGATGGTGGATGGATATCTGGAAGCACTCTTCCAGACCTAAGGTTGATCTCGTGGATCTCCACAACATAGTAAGGATAACATGTATCTCAACTGTAGACCTGTTGTGTCTAATTGTTATTCGGGTTCAGATTGGGTTGAGCAGGATGAGTGAGTTATGGTTTAGGTTGGGGAAGAGGCAGTAAAGCAGGAGGTTGGTTGAGTTGAGGCCTCCACCCTTGTGGTGAGTTGTTCCATTGAGGCAGTTGGGAGCATATGGATGAAATGGTTTATTGAAAAGTTGAGGATGATATGGAGGAGCATAAGGCTAAGAAGGAGGTATGGACCATGATGGATGAGTGGAAGAGTATCGGGGTGGCAAGTGTGCATTCTGGTTTGGATTGTACTAAGAGTAAGATACATCTTGCATGCCCTATTGGTATTACCGAGGTCCTTGAGGCCTCCTTTGATTTAGAAAATAGAGTTGTTCAGCCCCACCTTCTGCCCCTTGGTATACAACTTTTAAACCAGGAAAATAAGTGCATTTATCCGTGTCATGGTTTTCCTCACAGACTATTTGGCACTATGGCACAGGTATTGTCCTTGATGGCAACTCACTCGGAAAATCACTTAGATGATAGTTCAGGATCACAGGCTCTCAGAATAAAGGAAAAGGAGGTATATACGCAGGTTCCCATTGACCAAGTCGAGTATACACGCGAATTCATAGACCAAAAGGCGCGTATGCGTATACATGCACTTTCATGAATAGAAAAGCATGTACAGTTTTGAAAACTTGGTTTCTGGTCCCTGGTATTCAGACCTATGGTTTTGGACCATGGTATCTCGTCCGAAGTATTGAACCCAGGTATTGGTTCTAAGTGGTTTTGGACCATGGTATTGAGTAAGGCCTAAGACTATAAAAGGGGAAGGAGATCATTAGGCAAAGGCACTCAAGGATTGAATATCTTATGAAGAACAAGATCTAGAATACTGGTCATTGGGTTATGGTGCATAGCTGGATCTAAATCAAGGAGGAACTTGAGCGCTAGAAGGATAAGTTCTATTGATGGGTCAAGATCTTAAGGCTTGAAAAGAAGTATCTTTGTGTGATTTTGATCTGTTATATTTGGTGCATGACTTGATCTATAAATCTGATGATCTGGGCATAACTGATGTCTGAATAGTTGAAAAGGGTAGATTATCTTTATAGATCTGTATGCAGGTTCAGCATATCAAAGGCGCCTATACACACTGGTTCTGTAATTAAAAACAGCGTATACATAGGTTTGCTTTAATATAACAATGTATGCATGTAGGTTCTACATATTGAAGTAGCGTACGTCTCATAAAATATGTTTTAGCTACTTCTGTCTATTGTTGCAGTGTTCTGGGTTCAAGGTGGTTTCTGGTTACTGTTACTGTATTCTGGTTATAGCATTCAGAGAAGTGATTGTTAGATTCAGTTTTTGGCTGGTGCAAAGGAGATTGGTTGATGCAGATGTATTTGATGTTTGATTAATGTTATTGATGGATCCAGTCTGAAAATTTATGAAACGTGGTCCCTGGAAGAAAAGAGAAGGTTGTAGCCTTCTATAGGTCGGCATCTACGTGCTAGTAAACAGATCAGCTAGTACAAGAGTTAAGGGGGTTGTAGCTCCCTTCAAGGAGAAGCTAGAGAATGAGAGGAGGTTGTAGCCTCCTACAGGTAGAAGCTTGCGTACTGGTATAAGACTGCTCCAGTACAGAAATATTGTAAAAAGAAGTTTCTTATTAAAGAAGATATAGATGAATTGCAGCAGGTGGTTTTCACCCACATTGGGTTTCCACCTTACATCATGGTGTTCATGTGTGCTTCTTATGTGTGATGATCTATTCTGTTTTACTTCACCTGTTTACTGTTCATATGGTTAATAATGTTTTGATGCACTCATTAAAGATCAACTAACTGAATCATAAGTTTACTGGATATACGCTAGTTGCATTAAACATAATTGCGTGTACACGTGGGTTCCCCTAACTGAATAGCGTATATGAATCTAAGTATGGAAATGAAAAAGTTAGTGATTTGATAATACTGATTCACACCCCC